>CM030875.1:3794633-4084928 GCA_018132145.1 Boehmeria nivea var. tenacissima | reverse complement strand
GCGCAAAAACTAGGTCCTTATACCTAGTTTGCCTGTCGGAGCCTAAAATGGGTACTTGGCTCCCGAAGTGACTCTAGCAAAGTTGTTGTGATCCCAAATCGAGTGTTGAACATATAATAATTAATAGTTAAATGGAGGGACCCATTTGAGCTCAACAACACTTAAAAGCATAACTAGCGCAAAAACTAGAGTCCTTATAACTAGTTTGCCTAAATCGAAACGTAATATGAAATGGTATTTATTAGAAAAAGTGACTCTATTTAAGTTGTTGTGATCCCCAATCAGTATTTGAACATATAATACATTAATATATTTTGTAAGGAGTTTCATTTGAGGCTCTAACAACACGTAAAAACTCACCTCGCGCAAAAACTATGTCCACGATAACTAGTTTGCCTAAATCGAATACCAAATAGGGTATTTGCCTCACGAGTGACTCTTGTAAAGTTGTTTGTGATCCCAAATCAGTATTTGAATATAAATACATTAATATAATTAGTAGGGACTCATTTTGAGCTCCAACAAAAATTAGAAACATACCTCGCGCAAAAACTAAGTCCATATAACTAGTTTGCCTAAATCCATTTTAAATTGGGTATTTGCCTCACGAGTAGCTCAAGCAAAGTTGTTGTGATTCCAAATCAATATCTGAACATAAATGCATTAATATGGACAGACGAGGATTTATTTTGAGCTCACAGAACACTTAAAAAAACTAGCCACGTGCAAACTAAGTCACTTATATTTAGTTTACCTAAATCGAACCACTAAATTAGGTATTTTGACTCAAGTAACTCTAGCAAAGTTGTTGTGATCCCAAATCAGTATTTGAACATATAATACATTAATATAATTCGTAGGGACTCATTTTGAGCTCCAACAACACTTAAAACTCACTAGCGCAAAAACTAAGTCCTTATAACTAGTTTGCCTAAATCGAGCCCTAAAATGGGTATTTTGGCTCCGAAGTGACTCTAGCAAAGTTGTTGTGATCCCAAATCAGTATTTGAACATATAATACATTAATATAATTCGTAGGGACTCATTTTACGCTCCAACAACACTTAAAAACTAACCTCGCGCAAAAACTAAGTCCTTATAACTAGTTTGCCTAAATCGAGCCCTAAATTGGGTATTTTGGCTCCGAAGTGACTCTAGCAAAGTTGTTGTGATCCCAAATCAGTATTTGAACATATAATACATTAATATAATTTGTAGGGACTCATTTTGAGCTCCAACAACACTTAAAAACTCACCTCGCGCAAAAACTAAGTCCTTATAACTAGTTTGCCTAAATCAAGCCCTAAAATGGGTACTTTGGCTCCGAAGTGACTCTAGCAAAGTTGTTGTGATCCCAATCAGTATTTGAACATATAATACATTAATATAATTTGTAGGGACTCATTTTGAGCTCCAACAACACTTAAAAACTCACCTCGCGCAAAAACTAAGTCCTGATAACTAGTTTGCCTAAATCGAGCCCTAAAATGGGTATTTTGGCTCCGAAGTGACTCTAGCAAAGTTGTTGTGATCCCAAATCAATATTTGAACATATAATACATTAATATAATTCGTAGGGACTCATTTTGAGCTCCAACAACACTTAAAAACTAACCTCGCGCAAAAACTAAGTCCTTATAACTAGTTTGCCTAAATCGAGCCCTAAAATGGGTACTTTGGCTCCGAAGTGACTCTAGCAAAGTTGTTGTGATCCCAAATCAGTATTTGAACATATAATACATTAATATAATTCGTAGGGACTCATTTTGAGCTCCAACAACACTTAAAAACTCACCTCGCGCAAAAACTAAGTCCTTATAACTAGTTTGCCTAAATCGAGCCCTAAAATGGGTATTTTGGCTCCGAAGTGACTCTAGCAAAGTTGTTGTGATCCCAAATCAGTATTTGAACATATAATACATTAATATAATTCGTAGGGACTCATTTTGAGCTCCAACAACACTTAAAAAACTCACCTCGCGCAAAAACTAAGTCCTTATAACTAGTTTGCCTAAATCGAGCCCTAAAATGGGTACTTTGGCTCCGAAGTGACTCTAGCAAAGTTGTTGTGATCCCAAATCAGTATTTGAACATATAATACATTAATATAATTCGTAGGGACTCATTTTGAGCTCCAACAACACTTAAAAACTCACCTCGCGCAAAAACTAAGTCCTTATAACTAGTTTGCCTAAATCGAGCCCTAAAATGGGTATTTTGGCTCGAAGTGACTCTAGCAAAGTTGTTGTGATCCCAAATCAGTATTTGAACATATAATACATTAATATAATTCGTAGGGACTCATTTTGAGCTCCAACAACACTTAAAAACTCACCTCGCGCAAAAACTAAGTCCTTATAACTAGTTTGCCTAAATCGAGCCCTAAATTGGGTATTTTGGCTCCGAAGTGACTCTAGCAAAGTTGTTGTGATCCCAAATCAGTATTTGAACATATAATACATTAATATAATTCGTAGGGACTCATTTTGAGCTCCAACAACACTTAAAAACTCACCTCGCGCAAAAACTAAGTCCTTATAACTAGTTTGCCTAAATCGAGCCCTAAATTGGGTATTTTGGCTCCGAAGTAACTCTAGCAAAGTTGTTGTGATCCCAAATCAGTATTTGAACATATAATACATTAATATAATTCGTAGGGACTCATTTTGAGCTCCAACAACACTTAAAAACTCACCTCGCGCAAAAACTAAGTCCTTATAACTAGTTTGCCTAAATCGAGCCCTAAAATGGTATTTTGGCTCCGAAGTGACTCTAGCAAAGTTGTTGTGATCCCAAATCAGTATTTGAACATATAATACATTAATATAATTCGTAGGGACTCATTTTGAGCTCCAACAACACTTAAAAACTAACCTCGCGCAAAAACTAAGTCCTTATAACTAGTTTGCCTAAATCGAGCCCTAAATTGGGTATTTTGGCTCCGAAGTGACTCTAGCAAAGTTGTTGTGATCCCAAATCAGTATTTGAACATATAATACATTAATATAATTCGTAGGGACTCATTTTGAGCTCCAACAACACTTAAAAACTCACCTCGCGCAAAAACTAAGTCCTTATAACTAGTTTGCCTAAATCGAGCCCTAAAATGGGTATTTTGGCTCCGAAGTGACTCTAGCAAAGTTGTTGTGATCCCAAATCAGTATTTGAACATATAATACATTAATATAATTTGTAGGGACTCATTTTGAGCTCCAACAACACTTAAAAACTCACCTCGCGCAAAAACTAAGTCCTTATAACTAGTTTGCCTAAATCGAGCCCTAAAATGGGTATTTTGGCTCCGAAGTGACTCTAGCAAAGTTGTTGTGATCCCAAATCAATATTTGAACATATAATACATTAATATAATTCGTAGGGACTTATTTTGAGCTCCAACAACACTTAAAAACTAACCTCGTGCAAAAACTAAGTCCTTATAACTAGTTTGCCTAAATCGAGCCCTAAATTGGGTATTTTGGCTCCGAAGTGACTCTAGCAAAGTTGTTGTGATCCCAAATCAGTATTTGAACATATAATACATTAATATAATTCGTAGGGACTCATTTTGAGCTCCAACAACACTTAAAAACTCACCTCGCGCAAAAACTAAGTCCTTATAACTAGTTTGCCTAAATCGAGCCCTAAAATGGGTATTTTGGCTCCGAAGTGACTCTAGCAAAGTTGTTGTGATCCCAAATCAGTATTTGAACATATAATACATTAATATAATTCGTAGGGACTCATTTTGAGCTCCAACAACACTTAAAAACTCACCTCGCGCAAAAACTAAGTCCTTATAACTAGTTTGCCTAAATCGAGCCCTAAAATGGGTATTTTGGCTCCGAAGTGACTCTAGCAAAGTTGTTGTGATCCCAAATCAGTATTTGAACATATAATACATTAATATAATTCGTAGGGACTCATTTTGAGCTCCAACAACACTTAAAAACTCACCTCGCGCAAAAACTAAGTCCTTATAACTAGTTTGCCTAAATCGAGCCCTAAAATGGGTATTTTGGCTCCGAAGTGACTCTAGCAAAGTTGTTGTGATCCCAAATCAGTATTTGAACATATAATACATTAATATAATTCGTAGGGACTCATTTTGAGCTCCAACAACACTTAAAAACTCACCTCGCGCAAAAACTAAGTCCTGATAACTAGTTTGCCTAAATCGAGCCCTAAAATGGGTATTTTGGCTCCGAAGTGACTCTAGCAAAGTTGTTGTGATCCCAAATCAGTATTTGAACATATAATACATTAATATAATTCGTAGGGACTCATTTTGAGCTCCAACAACACTTAAAAACTAACCTCGCGCAAAAACTAAGTCCTTATAACTAGTTTGCCTAAATCGAGCCCTAAATTGGGTATTTTGGCTCCGAAGTGACTCTAGCAAAGTTGTTGTGATCCCAAATCAGTATTTGAACATATAATACATTAATATAATTCGTAGGGACTCATTTTGAGCTCCAACAACACTTAAAAACTCACCTCGCGCAAAAACTAAGTCCTTATAACTAGTTTGCCTAAATCGAGCCCTAAAATGGGTATTTTGGCTCCGAAGTGACTCTAGCAAAGTTGTTGTGATCCCAAATCAGTATTTGAACATATAATACATTAATATAATTCGTAGGGACTCATTTTGAGCTCCAACAACACTTAAAAACTCACCTCGCGCAAAAACTAAGTCCTTATAACTAGTTTGCCTAAATCGAGCCCTAAATTGGGTATTTTGGCTCCGAAGTGACTCTAGCAAAGTTGTTGTGATCCCAAATCAGTATTTGAACATATAATACATTAATATAATTCGTAGGGACTCATTTTGAGCTCCAACAACACTTAAAACTCACCTCGCGCAAAAACTAAGTCCTTATAACTAGTTTGCCTAAATCGAGCCCTAAAATGGGTATTTTGGCTCCGAAGTGACTCTAGCAAAGTTGTTGTGATCCCAAATCAGTATTTGAACATATAATACATTAATATAATTCGTAGGGACTCATTTTGAGCTCCAACAACACTTAAAAACTCACCTCGCGCAAAAACTAAGTCCTTATAACTAGTTTGCCTAAATCGAGCCCTAAAATGGGTATTTTGGCTCCGAAGTGACTCTAGCAAAGTTGTTGTGATCCCAAATCAGTATTTGAACATATAATACATTAATATAATTCGTAGGGACTCATTTTGAGCTCCAACAACACTTAAAAACTCACCTCGCGCAAAAACTAAGTCCTTATAACTAGTTTGCCTAAATCGAGCCCTAAAATGGGTATTTTGGCTCCGAAGTGACTCTAGCAAAGTTGTTGTGATCCCAAATCAGTATTTGAACATATAATACATTAATATAATTCGTAGGGACTCATTTTGAGCTCCAACAACACTTAAAAACTCACCTCGCGCAAAAACTAAGTCCTTATAACTAGTTTGCCTAAATCGAGCCCTAAAATGGGTATTTTGGCTCCGAAGTGACTCTAGCAAAGTTGTTGTGATCCCAAATCAATATTTGAACATATAATACATTAATATAATTCGTAGGGACTCATTTTGAGCTCCAACAACACTTAAAAACTAACCTCGCGCAAAAACTAAGTCCTTATAACTAGTTTGCCTAAATCGAGCCCTAAATTGGGTATTTTGGCTCCGAAGTGACTCTAGCAAAGTTGTTGTGATCCCAAATCAGTATTTGAACATATAATACATTAATATAATTCGTAGGGACTCATTTTGAGCTCCAACAACACTTAAAAACTCACCTCGCGCAAAAACTAAGTCCTTATAACTAGTTTGCCTAAATCGAGCCCTAAAATGGGTACTTTGGCTCCGAAGTGACTCTAGCAAAGTTGTTGTGATCCCAAATCAGTATTTGAACATATAATACATTAATATAATTCGTAGGGACTCATTTTGAGCTCCAACAACACTTAAAAACTCACCTCGCGCAAAAACTAAGTCCTTATAACTAGTTTGCCTAAATCGAGCCCTAAAATGGGTACTTTGGCTCCGAAGTGACTCTAGCAAAGTTGTTGTGATCCCCAATCAGTATTTGAACATATAATACATTAATATAATTCGTAGGGACTCATTTTGAGCTCCAACAACACTTAAAAACTCACCTCGCGCAAAAACTAAGTCCTTATAACTAGTTTGCCTAAATCGAGCCCTAAAATGGGTATTTTGGCTCCGAAGTGACTCTAGCAAAGTTGTTGTGATCCCAAATCAGTATCTGAACATATAATACATTAATATAATTCGTAGGGACTCATTTTGAGCTCCAACAACACTTAAAAACTCACCTCGCGCAAAAACTAAGTCCTTATAACTAGTTTGCCTAAATCGAGCCCTAAATTGGGTATTTTGGCTCCGAAGTGACTCTAGCAAAGTTGTTGTGATCCCAAATCAGTATTTGAACATATAATACATTAATATAATTCGTAGGGACTCATTTTGAGCTCCAACAACACTTAAAAACTCACCTCGCGCAAAAACTAAGTCCTTATAACTAGTTTGCCTAAATCGAGCCCTAAATTGGGTATTTTGGCTCCGAAGTGACTCTAGCAAAGTTGTTGTGATCCCAAATCAGTATTTGAACATATAATACATTAATATAATTCGTAGGGACTCATTTTGAGCTCCAACAACACTTAAAAACTCACCTCGCGCAAAAACTAAGTCCTTATAACTAGTTTGCCTAAATCGAGCCCTAAAATGGGTATTTTGGCTCCGAAGTGACTCTAGCAAAGTTGTTGTGATCCCAAATCAGTATTTGAACATATAATACATTAATATAATTCGTAGGGACTCATTTTGAGCTCCAACAACACTTAAAAACTCACCTCGCGCAAAAACTAAGTCCTTATAACTAGTTTGCCTAAATCGAGCCCTAAAATGGGTATTTTGGCTCCGAAGTGACTCTAGCAAAGTTGTTGTGATCCCAAATCAGTATTTGAACATATAATACATTAATATAATTCGTAGGGACTCATTTTGAGCTCCAACAACACTTAAAAACTCACCTCGCGCAAAAACTAAGTCCTTATAACTAGTTTGCCTAAATCGAGCCCTAAATTGGGTATTTTGGCTCCGAAGTGACTCTAGCAAAGTTGTTGTGATCCCAAATCAGTATTTGAACATATAATACATTAATATAATTCGTAGGGACTCATTTTGAGCTCCAACAACACTTAAAAACTCACCTCGCGCAAAAACTAAGTCCTTATAACTAGTTTGCCTAAATCGAGCCCTAAATGGGTATTTTGGCTCCGAAGTGACTCTAGCAAAGTTGTTGTGATCCCAAATCAGTATTTGAACATATAATACATTAATATAATTCGTAGGGACTCATTTTGAGCTCCAACAACACTTAAAAACTCACCTCGCGCAAAAACTAAGTCCTTATAACTAGTTTGCCTAAATCGAGCCCTAAAATGGGTATTTTGGCTCCGAAGTGACTCTAGCAAAGTTGTTGTGATCCCAAATCAGTATTTGAACATATAATACATTAATATAATTCGTAGGGACTCATTTTGAGCTCCAACAACACTTAAAAACTCACCTCGCGCAAAAACTAAGTCCTTATAACTAGTTTGCCTAAATCGAGCCCTAAAATGGGTATTTTGGCTCCGAAGTGACTCTAGCAAAGTTGTTGTGATCCCAAATCAGTATTTGAACATATAATACATTAATATAATTCGTAGGGACTCATTTTGAGCTCCAACAACACTTAAAAACTCACCTCGCGCAAAAACTAAGTCCTTATAACTAGTTTGCCTAAATCGAGCCCTAAAATGGGTATTTTGGCTCCGAAGTGACTCTAGCAAAGTTGTTGTGATCCCAAATCAGTATTTGAACATATAATACATTAATATAATTCGTAGGGACTCATTTTGAGCTCCAACAACACTTAAAAACTCACCTCGCGCAAAAACTAAGTCCTTATAACTAGTTTGCCTAAATCGAGCCCTAAAATGGGTATTTTGGCTCCGAAGTGACTCTAGCAAAGTTGTTGTGATCCCAAATCAGTATTTGAACATATAATACATTAATATAATTCGTAGGGACTCATTTTGAGCTCCAACAACACTTAAAAACTCACCTCGCGCAAAAACTAAGTCCTTATAACTAGTTTGCCTAAATCGAGCCCTAAAATGGGTATTTTGGCTCCGAAGTGACTCTAGCAAAGTTGTTGTGATCCCAAATCAGTATTTGAACATATAATACATTAATATAATTCGTAGGGACTCATTTTGAGCTCCAACAACACTTAAAAACTCACCTCGCGCAAAAACTAAGTCCTTATAACTAGTTTGCCTAAATCGAGCCCTAAATTGGGTATTTTGGCTCCGAAGTGACTCTAGCAAAGTTGTTGTGATCCCAAATCAGTATTTGAACATATAATACATTAATATAATTTGTAGGGACTCATTTTGAGCTCCAACAACACTTAAAAACTCACCTCGCGCAAAAACTAAGTCCTGATAACTAGTTTGCCTAAATCGAGCCCTAAAATGGGTACTTTGGCTCCGAAGTGACTCTAGCAAAGTTGTTGTGATCCCAAATCAGTATTTAACATATAATACATTAATATAATTCGTAGGGACTCATTTTGAGCTCCAACAACACTTAAAAACTCACCTCGCGCAAAAACTAAGTCCTTATAACTAGTTTGCCTAAATCGAGCCCTAAAATGGGTATTTTGGCTCCGAAGTGACTCTAGCAAAGTTGTTGTGATCCCAAATCAGTATTTGAACATATAATACATTAATATAATTCGTAGGGACTCATTTTGAGCTCCAACAACACTTAAAAACTCACCTCGCGCAAAAACTAAGTCCTTATAACTAGTTTGCCTAAATCGAGCCCTAAAATGGGTATTTTGGCTCCGAAGTGACTCTAGCAAAGTTGTTGTGATCCCAAATCAGTATTTGAACATATAATACATTAATATAATTCGTAGGGACTCATTTTGAGCTCCAACAACACTTAAAAACTCACCTCGCGCAAAAACTAAGTCCTTATAACTAGTTTGCCTAAATCGAGCCCTAAAATGGGTATTTTGGCTCCGAAGTGACTCTAGCAAAGTTGTTGTGATCCCAAATCAGTATTTGAACATATAATACATTAATATAATTCGTAGGGACTCATTTTGAGCTCCAACAACACTTAAAAACTCACCTCGCGCAAAAACTAAGTCCTTATAACTAGTTTGCCTAAATCGAGCCCTAAAATGGGTATTTGGCTCCGAAGTGACTCTAGCAAAGTTGTTGTGATCCCAAATCAGTATTTGAACATATAATACATTAATATAATTCGTAGGGACTCATTTTGAGCTCCAACAACACTTAAAAACTCACCTCGCGCAAAAACTAAGTCCTTATAACTAGTTTGCCTAAATCGAGCCCTAAAATGGGTATTTTGGCTCCGAAGTGACTCTAGCAAAGTTGTTGTGATCCCAAATCAGTATTTGAACATATAATACATTAATATAATCTTAGGACTCATTTTGAGCTCCAACAACACTTAAAAACTCACCTCGCGCAAAAACTAAGTCCTTATAACTAGTTTGCCTAAATCGAGCCCTAAATGGGTATTTTGGCTCCGAAGTGACTCTAGCAAAGTTGTTGTGATCCCAAATCAGTATTTGAACATATAATACATTAATATAATTCGTAGGGACTCATTTTGAGCTCCAACAACACTTAAAAACTCACCTCGCGCAAAAACTAAGTCCTTATAACTAGTTTGCCTAAATCGAGCCCTAAAATGGGTATTTTGGCTCCGAAGTGACTCTAGCAAAGTTGTTGTGATCCCAAATCAGTATTTGAACATATAATACATTAATATAATTCGTAGGACTCATTTTGAGCTCCAACAACACTTAGAAACTCACCTCGCGCAAAAACTAAGTCCTTATAACTAGTTTGCCTAAATCGAGCCCTAAATTGGGTATTTTGCTCCGAAGTGACTCTAGCAAAGTTGTTGTGATCCCAAATCAGTATTTGAACATATAATACATTAATATAATTCGTAGGGACTCATTTTGAGCTCCAACAACACTTAAAAATCACCTCGCGCAAAAACTAAGTCCTTATAACTAGTTTGCTAAATCGAGCCCTAAAATGGGTATTTTGGCTCCGAAGTGACTCTAGCAAAGTTGTTGTGATCCCAAATCAGTATTTGAACATAAATACATTAATATAATTCGTAGGGACTCATTTTGAGCTCCAACAACACTTAAAGCTCACCTCGCGCAAAACTAAGTCCTTATAACAAGTTTGCCTAAATCGAGCCTAAATTGGGTATTTTGGCTCCGAAGTGACTCTAGCAAAGTTGTTGTGATCCCAAATCAGTATTTGAACATATAATACATTAATATAATTCGTAGGGACTCATTTTGAGCTCCAACAACACTTAAAAACTCACCTCGCGCAAAAACTAAGTCCTTATAACTAGTTTGCCTAAATCGAGCCCTAAAATGGGTATTTTGGCTCCGAAGTGACTCTAGCAAAGTTGTTGTGATCCCAAATCAATATTTGAACATATAATACATTAATATAATTCGTAGGGACTCATTTTGAGCTCCAACAACACTTAAAAACTCACCTCGCGCAAAAACTAAGTCCTTATAACTAGTTTGCCTAAATCGAGCCCTAAAATGGGTATTTTGGCTCCGAAGTGACTCTAGCAAAGTTGTTGTGATCCCAAATCAGTATTTGAACATATAATACATTAATATAATTCGTAGGGACTCATTTTGAGCTCCAACAACACTTAAAAACTCACCTCAGCGCAAAAACTAAGTCCTTATAACTAGTTTGCCTAAATCGAGCCCTAAAATGGGTATTTTGGCTCCGAAGTGACTCTAGCAAAGTTGTTGTGATCCCAAATCAGTATTTGAACATATAATACATTAATATAATTTGTAGGGACTCATTTTGAGCTCCAACAACACTTAAAAATTCACCTCGCGCAAAAACTAAGTCCTGATAACTAGTTTGCCTAAATCGAGCCCTAAAATTGGTATTTTGGCTCCGAAGTGACTCTAGCAAAGTTGTTGTGATCCCAAATCAGTATTTGAACATAAAATACATTAATATAACTCGTAGGGACTCATTTTGAGCTCCAACAACACTTTGAAGCTCACCTCGCGCAAAAACTAAGTCCTTATAACTAGTTTGCCTAAATCGAGCCCTAAATTGGGTATTTTGGCTCCGAAGTGACTCTAGCAAAGTTGTTGTGATCCCAAATCAGTATTTAAACATATAATACATTATGTTAATTCGTAGGGACTCATTTTGACCTCCAACAACACTAAAAAACTCACCTTGCGCAAAAACTAAGTCCTTATAACTAGTTTTGCCTAAATCGACCTTTTAAACTGGTTTTTTTGCTCCGAAGTTACTCTAGCAAACTTATTTTGATCCAAAATGAGTATTTGAACAAATAATATATTATAATAAGTCGTAGAGACTCGTTTGGATCTCCAAAAAGCCTTATAGGGTCACTTCGCGCAAAAACTAAGTCTACGTAACTAGATTTGCCTAAATCGAGCCTTTAGATTTGTTTTGGGCTCCGAACTGAATCCAGCGAAGTTGTTTAGGTCCCAAATGTGTAATTTAGTATAATATATTATAATAAGTCTTATGGACTCATTTTGAGCTCCAACAACACTTAAAAACTCACCTCGCGCAAAAACTAAGTCCTGATAACTAGTTTGCCTAAATCGAGCCCTAAAATGAGTATTTTGGCTCCGAAGTGACTCTAGAAAAGTTTTTGTGATCCCAAATCAATATTTGAACATATAATACATTAATATAATTCTTAGGGACTCATTTTGAGCTCCAACAACACTTAAAAACTCACTTCGCGCAAAAACTAAGTCCTTATAACTAGTTTGCCTAAATCGAGCCCTAAAATGTGTATTTTGGCTCCAAAGTGACTCTAGCAAAGTTGTTCTGATCCCAAATCAGTATTTGAACATATAATACATTAATATAATTCGTAGGGACTCATTTTGAGCTCCAACAACACTTAAAAACTCACCTCACGCAAAAACTAAGTCCTGATAACTAGTTTGCCTAAATCGAGCCCTAAAATGGGTATTTTGGCTCCGAAGTGACTCTAGCAAAGTTGTTGTGATCCCAAATCAATATTTGAACATATAATACATTAATATAATTTGTAGGGACTCATTTTGAGCTCTAAGAACACTTAAAAATTCACCTCGCGCAAAAACTAAGTCCTGATAACTAGTTTGCCTAAATCTAGCCCTAAAATTGGTATTTTGGCTCCGATGTGACTCTAGCAAAGTTGTTGTGATCCCAAATCAGTATTTGAACATAAAATACATTAATATAACTCGTAGGGACTCATTTTGAGCTCCAACAACACTTTGAAGCTCACCTCGCGCAAAAACTAAGTCCTTATAACTAGTTTGCCTAAATCCAGCCCTAAATTGGGTATTTTGGCTCCGAAGTGACTCTAGCAAAGTTGTTGTGATCCCAAATCAGTATTTAAACATATAATACATTATGTTAATTCGTAGGGACTCATTTTGACCTCCAACAACACTAAAAAACTCACCTTGCGCAAAAACTAAGTCCTTATAACTAGTTTTGTCTAAATCGACCTTTTAAACTGGTTATTTTGCTCCGAAGTTACTCTAGCAAACTTATTTTGA
This sequence comes from Boehmeria nivea var. tenacissima, assembly GCA_018132145.1. Lineage (NCBI taxonomy): Eukaryota > Viridiplantae > Streptophyta > Magnoliopsida > Rosales > Urticaceae > Boehmeria > Boehmeria nivea. The sequence goes on along the minus strand of CM030875.1, from coordinate 4,072,252 downwards.
TCCAAAATGAGTATTTGAACAAATAATATATTATAATAAGTCGTAGAGACTCGTTTGGATCTCCAAAAAGCCTTATAGGGTCACTTCGCGCAAAAACTAAGTCTACGTAACTAGATTTGCCTAAATCGAGCCTTTAGATTTGTTTTGGGCTCCGAACTGAATCTAGCGAAGTTGTTTAGGTCCTAAATGTGTAATTTAGTATAATATATTATAATAAGTCTTAGGGACTCATTTTGAGCTCCAACAACACTTAAAAACTCACCTCGCGCAAAAACTAAGTCCTGATAACTAGTTTGCCTAAATCGAGCCCTAAAATGAGTATTTTGGCTCCGAAGTGACTCTAGAAAAGTTTTTGTGATCCCAAATCAATATTTGAACATATAATACATTAATATAATTCTTAGGGACTCATTTTGAGCTCCAACAACACTTAAAAACTCACTTCGCGCAAAAACTAAGTCCTTATAACTAGTTTGCCTAAATCGAGCCCTAAAATGTGTATTTTGGCTCCAAAGTGACTCTAGCAAAGTTGTTCTGATACCAAATCAGTATTTGAACATATAATACATTAATATAATTCGTAGGGACTCATTTTGAGCTCCAACAACACTTAAAAATCACCTCACGCAAAAACTAAGTCCTGATAACTAGTTTGCCTAAATCGAGCCCTAAAATGGGTATTTTGGCTCCGAAATGACTCTAGCAAAGTTGTTGTGATCCCAAATCAATATTTGAACATATAATACATTAATATAATTTGTAGGGACTCATTTTGAGCTCCAACAACACTTAAAAACTCACCTCGCGCAAAAACTAAGTCCTTATAACTAGTTTGCCTAAATCGAGCCCTAAAATGGGTATTTTGGCTCCGAAGTGACTCTAGCAAAGTTGTTGTGATCCAAATCAGTATTTGAACATATAATACATTAATATAATTCGTAGGGACTCATTTTGAGCTCCAACAACACTTTGAAGCTCACCTCGCGCAAAAACTAAGTCCTTATAACTAGTTTGCCTAAATCGAGCCCTAAATTGGGTATTTTGGCTCCGAAGTGACTCTAGCAAAGTTGTTGTGATCCCAAATCAGTATTTGAACATATAATACATTATTTATTTCGTAGGGACTCATTTTGAGCTCCAACAACACTAAAAACTCACCTTGCGCAAAAACTAAGTCCTTATAACTAGTTTGCCTAAATCGAGCCTTTAAACTGGGTTTTTTGCTCCGAAGTGACTCTAGCAAACTTATTTTGATCCAAAATGAGTATTTGAACAAATAATATATTATAATAAGTCGTAGAGACTCGTTTGGATCTCCAAAAAGCCTTATAGGGTCACTTCGCGCAAAAACTAAGTCTACGTAACTAGATTTGCCTAAATCGAGCCTTTAGATTTGTTTTGGGCTCCGAACTGAATCCAGCGAAGTTGTTTAGGTCCCAAATGTGTAATTTAGTATAATATATTATAATAAGTCTTATGGACTCATTTTGAGCTCCAACAACACTTAAAAACTCACCTCGCGCAAAAACTAAGTCCTGATAACTAGTTTGCCTAAATCGAGCCCTAAAATGAGTATTTTGGCTCCGAAGTGACTCTAGAAAAGTTTTTGTGATCCCAAATCAATATTTGAACATATAATACATTAATATAATTCTTAGGGACTCATTTTGAGCTCCAACAACACTTAAAAACTCACTTCGCGCAAAAACTAAGTCCTTATAACTAGTTTGCCTAAATCGAGCCCTAAAATGTGTATTTTGGCTCCAAAGTGACTCTAGCAAAGTTGTTCTGATCCCAAATCAGTATTTGAACATATAATACATTAATATAATTCGTAGGGACTCATTTTGAGCTCCAACAACACTTAAAAACTCACCTCACGCAAAAACTAAGTCCTGATAACTAGTTTGCCTAAATCTAGCCCTAAAATTGGTATTTTGGCTCCGATGTGACTCTAGCAAAGTTGTTGTGATCCCAAATCAGTATTTGAACATAAAATACATTAATATAACTCGTAGGGACTCATTTTGAGCTCCAACAACACTTTGAAGCTCACCTCGCGCAAAAACTAAGTCCTTATAACTAGTTTGCCTAAATCCAGCCCTAAATTGGGTATTTTGGCTCCGAAGTGACTCTAGCAAAGTTGTTGTGATCCCAAATCAGTATTTAAACATATAATACATTATGTTAATTCGTAGGGACTCATTTTGACCTCCAACAACACTAAAAAACTCACCTTGCGCAAAAACTAAGTCCTTATAACTAGTTTTGTCTAAATCGACCTTTTAAACTGGTTTTTTTGCTCCGAAGTTACTCTAGCAAACTTATTTTGATCCAAAATGAGTATTTGAACAAATAATATATTATAATAAGTCGTAGAGACTCGTTTGGATCTCCAAAAAGCCTTATAGGGTCACTTCGCGCAAAAACTAAGTCTACGTAACTAGATTTGCCTAAATCGAGCCTTTAGATTTGTTTTGGGCTCCGAACTGAATCTAGCGAAGTTGTTTAGGTCCTAAATGTGTAATTTAGTATAATATATTATAATAAGTCTTAGGGACTCATTTTGAGCTCCAACAACACTTAAAAACTCACCTCGCGCAAAAACTAAGTCCTGATAACTAGTTTGCCTAAATCGAGCCCTAAAATGAGTATTTTGGCTCCGAAGTGACTCTAGAAAAGTTTTTGTGATCCCAAATCAATATTTGAACATATAATACATTAATATAATTCTTAGGGACTCATTTTGAGCTCCAACAACACTTAAAAACTCACTTCGCGCAAAAACTAAGTCCTTATAACTAGTTTGCCTAAATCGAGCCCTAAAATGTGTATTTTGGCTCCAAAGTGACTCTAGCAAAGTTGTTCTGATACCAAATCAGTATTTGAACATATAATACATTAATATAATTCGTAGGGACTCATTTTGAGCTCCAACAACACTTAAAAATCACCTCACGCAAAAACTAAGTCCTGATAACTAGTTTGCCTAAATCGAGCCCTAAAATGGGTATTTTGGCTCCGAAATGACTCTAGCAAAGTTGTTGTGATCCCAAATCAATATTTGAACATATAATACATTAATATAATTTGTAGGGACTCATTTTGAGCTCTAAGAACACTTAAAAACTCACCTCGCGCAAAAACTAAGTCCTGATAACTAGTTTGCCTAAATCTAGCCCTAAAATGGGTATTTTGGCTCCGATGTGACTCTAGCAAAGTTGTTGTGATCCTAAATCAGTATTTGAACATATAATACATTAATATAATTCGTAGGGACTCATTTTGAGCTCCAACAACACTTTGAAGCTCACCTCGCGCAAAAACTAAGTCCTTATAACTAGTTTGCCTAAATCCAGCCCTAAATTGGGTATTTTGGCTCCGAAGTGACTCTAGCAAAGTTGTTGTGATCCCAAATCAGTATTTGAACATATAATACATTATGTTATTTCGTAGGGACTCATTTTGACCTCCAACAACACTAAAAAACTCACCTTGCGCAAAAACTAAGTCCTTATAACTAGTTTTGCCTAAATCGACCTTTTAAACTAGTTTTTTTCCTCCGAAGTTACTCTAGCAAACTTATTTTGATCCAAAATGAGTATTTGAACAAATAATATATTATAATAAGTCGTAGAGACTCGTTTGGAGCTCCAACAAGCCTTATAAGGTCACTTCGCGCAAAAACTAAGTCTACTTAACTAGTTTTGCCTAAATCGAGCCTTGAGATTTATTTTGGGCTCCGAACTGAATCTAGCGAAGTTGTTTAGGTCCCAAATGTGTAATTTAATATAATATATTATAATAAGTCTTAAGGACTCATTTTGAGCTCCAACAACACTTAAAAACTCACCTCGCGCAAAAACTAAGTCCTTATAACTAGTTTGCCTAAATCGAGCCCTAAATTGGGTATTTTGGCTCCGAAGTGACTCTAGCAAAGTTGTTGTGATCCCAAATCAGTATTTGAACATATAATACATTAATATAATTTGTAGGGACTCATTTTGAGCTCCAACAACACTTAAAAACTCACCTCGCGCAAAAACTAAGTCCTGATAACTAGTTTGCCTAAATCGAGCCCTAAAATGGGTATTTTGGCTCCGAAGTGACTCTAGCAAAGTTGTTGTGATCCCAAATCAATATTTGAAAATATAATACGTTAATATAATTCGTAGGGACTCATTTTGAGCTCCAACAACACTTAAAAACTTACCTCGCGCAAAAACTAAGTCCTTATAACTAGTTTGCCTAAATCGAGCCCTAAAATGTGTATTTTGGCTCCGAAGTGACTCTAGCAAAGTTGTTGTGATCCCAAATCAGTATTTGAACATATAATACATTAATATAATTCGTAGTTCAAATACTCATTTGGAATCAAAACTACTTTGCCAGAGTCACTGCGGAGCCAAAAAAAGTCCTTTAAAGCCTCGATTTCGTCAAAACTAGTTATAATGACTTTGTTTTTTTATGAACTGACTATATAAGGTTTTTTTGAGCTTAAAATGAGTTCCTAAGACTTATTATAATATATTATATATTCAAATACTTATTTGGGATCAAAAGAAATTTCTATAGTCACTTCGGATAAAAAAAATGTGCTTTTTGGATCCGCCGTGACTCTAGCAAAGTTCTTTTGATCCCAAATGAGTATTTGAACATATGATATATTATAATAAGTCGTAGGAAGTCATTTGGAGCTCCAACAAGCCTTAAATAGTCAATTCGCACAAAAACATAGTCTTTATAACTACTTTATCCGTAATCGAGCCTTTAAAGTGCTTTTTTTGCTCTGAAGTGACTCTAGCAAAGTTGTTTTGATCCAAACTGAGTATTTGAGAATATAATATGTTATAATAAGTCTAAAGGACTCAGTTGGAGCTTCAACAAGCCATAAAATGTCACTTTGTGTAAATACAAAGTCCATATAACTACTTCTTTCAAAATATATCCTTCAAAGGGCATTTTTGGCTCCAAAGTGAATCCAGCAAAGGTGTTTTGATCCCGAATGAGTATTTGAACATATAATCTATTATAGTTACTCTAAAGGACTCATTTTGAGCTCCGAAAAGCCTTAAAAACTCACTTTGAGCAAAAACAAAGTCCTTATAACTAGTTTTACCGAAATCTCGACTTTAAAGGGCTTTTTTGGCTCTAAAGTGACTCTAGCAAAGTTATTTTAATCTCAAATGAGTATATATGTAATATATTATAATAAGTATAAATTACTCACTTAAACCTCCAACAAGGCTTCAAAACTCAATTTGCACAAAAACAAAGTCCTTATAACTAGTTTTGCCGAAATCTAGCCTTTAAATGGCTTTTTCGGCTCTGAAGTGACTCTAACAAAGTTCTTTTAATCCAAAATAAGTATTTGAAAGATTAATATAATGTAATAATTCTTAGGAACTCATTTGGAGCTCCAACCAACCTTAACAAGTCACTTCGCGCTATAACAAACTCCTTATAACTAGTTTTTTCCTAAATCTAGCCTTGAAAAGGCTTTTTATGCTCCGAAAGGACTCTAGCAAATTATTTTAAAACCAAATGAGTATTTTAACATATAATATATTATAATAAGTCTTAGGAAATCATTGTTAGGTCAAACAAGCCTTAAAAACGTCATTTCGCACAAAAACAAACTCCTTATTACTATTTTTTTTTTCAAAATATATCCTTTTTAGGGCTTTTTTGACTCCAAAGTGACTCTAGCAAAGTTATTTTGATCCTAAATGAGTATTTAAACATATTATATACTATAATAAGTCTAAAGGACTTATTTGGAGCTCCAACAGGCCTTAAAATGTCACTTTGCTTGAATACAAAGTCATTATAACCAGACTATCCGAAATCTAGCCTTTAAAGGGCTTTTTATTCTTGGAAGGGACTTTAGCAAAGTTCTTTTGATCCCAAAAGAGTAATTGAAAATATAATATATTTTAATTAGTCCTAGGGACTCATTTTGAAGCAAAACAAGCCTTAAAAGGTCATTCACGCTATAACAAACTCCTTATAACTAGTTTTGTCGAAATGTAGCCTTTAAAGGGCTTTTTTGGCTTCGAAGTGACTCTAGCAAATTTCTTTTGATCCCAAATGAGTATTTGAACATATAATATACTATAATGAGTCTAAAGGACACATTTGGAGCTCCGACATGCCTTAAATTGTCGCTTTGCACAAAAACAACGTCCTTATAACTAGTTTTGCTGAAATCTAGCCTTAAAAGGGCTTTTTCTTCTCTAAAGTGACTCTGGCAAAGTTATTTTGATCCCAATAGAGTATTTGAACATATAATATATGTTAATATCATAAGGACTCATTTTTAGGCCTAAAAAGCCTTAAAATCTCACTTCGCGCTATAACAAACGCCTTATAAGGAGTTTTGTCGACATATAGCCTTTAAAAGGCTTTTTTGGTTCCGAAGTGACTCTAGCAAAGTTGTTATGATCCCAAATCAGTATTTGAACATATAATATATTGTAATGAGTTTAAAGGACACATTTGGAGCTCCAACAAGTCTTAAATTGTCACTGTGCACAAAAACAAAGTCCTTATAACTAGTTTTGCCGAAATCTAGCCTTTAAAGGGCTTTTTAATGGTCTGAGGTGACTCTAGCAAAGTTCTTTGGATACCAAAAGAGTATTTGAACATATAATATATTATAATTAGTGAAATGGACTCATCTTTAGTTGCATCAAGCCTTAGAATCTTAATTAGCACAAAAACAAAGTTCTTATGACTAGTTTTGCCGAAATCTAGCGTTTAATCGGGTTTTATGGTCCGAAGGGACTCTAGCAAAGTTCTTCTGATCGCAACTGAGTTTTTTAACATATAATATATTATAATAACTCTTAGGGGCTCATTTGGAGCTCCAACAAGCCTTGAAATGTCACATCGCGCTAAAACAAACTCCTTATAACAAGTTTTGCCGAAATATAGCCTTTAAAGGTCTTTTTTTGCTCTAAAGTGACTCTAGCAAGTTTTTTTTATCCAAAATCAGTATTTTAATGTATAATGTATTATAATAAGTCTAGGCAGGTCATTTAAACCTCGAACAAGCGATCAAAACACACTTTGCACAAAAACAAAGTGCTTATAACTAGTTTTGCCGAAATACAGGCTTTAAAGGGCTTTTTTGCCTCGGAAGCGACTCTAGCAAAGTTCTTTTGATATGAAATGAGTGTTTTAACATACAATATATTATAATAAGTCTTAAGCACTCATTTTCAGCTCCAACAAGCCTTGAAAAGTCACTTTGCGCTAAAACAAACTCCTTATAGCTAGTTTGGTGAAATACAGCCTTTAAATGATTTTTTTGGCTCTGAAGTGACTCTAGCAAAGTTATTTTGATCCCAAAAAACTATTTGAGCATATAATATATTATAATAGGTTATAGGAACTCATTTAGAGCTCCAAAATGCCTTAAAAAGTCACTTCGCGCAAAAACAAAAGTCATTATAACTAGTTTCGCCGAAATCGAGCCTTTAAAGGGCTTTGTTGGCTCCGAAGTGATTCTAAAATAGTTGTTTTGATCCCAAATGAGTATTTGAACATATAATATATTATAATAAGTCTAAACAGCTCATTTAGAGCCCCAACAAGCCATAAAATGTTACTTTGCGGAAATACAAAATCCTTATAACTAGTTTTGCCGTAATCAGGCCTTTAAAGGGCTTTTTATGCTTCGTAGTGACTCTAGCAAAAGTCTTTTGATCCGAAATGAGTATTTGAACATATAATATATTATGATGAGTATAAAGGACTCATTTAAACCTCCAACCAGCATTCATAGCTCACTTTGCACAAAAACAAAGTCCTTGTAACTAGTTTTGCTGAAATCTAGTCTTTAAAGGACTTTTTTTTTTTTTGGCTTCGAAGTGACTCTAGCAAAGTTTATTTGATCCCAAATAACTATTTGAACATAAAACATATTATAATAAGTGTTCGCTCTTTCCCACACGCGAATTATAACCGCAAGTGTACGGATCGTGACAAGTAATACAATGGATTGTGAGTCCGAATATCGTCCCACGGAGAACCAAAGGCTAATAATATCTAATTACTACAACTAGTAAATACTTATTTTGTTTAGAAAATATAACTTAAAATTGGTGAATGAATGAAAAAAATAAATCAATAAATGCAATTAATAAATAAATAACTCAAAATTCACTAACTAACTCAATTAAATGAACCTAGGATCGATTAGCTTCACCTGATATCTCTTTTATTCAATTATTCACTTACTCCTCTCTACAATCATCAATTCTATGCTAGTCTAGGAATTTATAAATTACGTCGCAGCTCTCGCTTATTGACCTAATTATGTGTCTAATCCTAACTCACGTATCCGCTCACTAGAATTAAACACATTAAGCTCGATTCCTATAATCCTAAATCGGTCACCTCCCGGTCCTTAAGATTTACGATTCGACTACCTAGACAACCAGTCACCTCCCGCTCCTTGTGGAATCTAAGTTATGTTCTTATTATTCCCGATTCGATTAAATTGTCTCTTCCGAGTTTAATCCAATTAAACCTAATTTTTCTACCCAATTTCCTAATTATAAATAGAAAATAAATTCAACCAACAAGAACATAAGCATATGAATTGCATATTGCAAAGATTTATTAATGAAAATCAAATAAATTCGACATCAAGTTCTGCAAATCTCTCCTAGTGAGAGATTTAGCCTCTCATCGCTAACAACAAATCAATATAAACAATAGAGTTCATGTTCAAAACCAGAAAAAATAATAGAAGAAGAGATTAAGAATAAAGGATTAGAATAAACTTTAAGTCAACTAATCTTCGATAGCTTTCTTGAGTATTCTTCTCCATGTAACAACTTGTTCTTCTTCTTCTTGAGTTTCTTTGTGAGATTTTTGAGTTTTTCTCTCTAATGTTCCTCTTTTCTTTCGTCCAAACTGTGTTCTATTTATAGAGCACATGCTTTGACCTAATTTTGGGGGAAATTCAGAGTCTAAAAAGTCTGGAAAATGACGCCGTTATGCATCAGGAGGTTTTGCCGATCGATCGTGGGACCGATCGATCGGCACTGACTATGTGAGGCTTCGTAGGATTTTGTTGATCGATCGATCGGCTGGTATGCCACGAACGATCGGCGGTTAGTCGGGCTTTTTGCTCCTAGTCTTTGAAATTCCTACCGATCAATCAGCTAATGTATCCAATCGATCGGCGATTGCTCTGTCTTTTTCCTTCAGTTTTTCTTTACTCCAGAATGCTCCGTTTTGTGTGCTTATTCATCTCGATTTTCGTACCTGTGCTTAAATCACCTATACACTCACAAATCTCATCAAATCACATAAACTTGAGGAATTTAACAACAATTCAAGCTTGAATTTGCGATATATGAGTGAGTATTTTGCTCGCTCATTACACCCAAAATTTAATTATATGATTCATGACTCCTATTTCAAAAATGAATGAATGAATGAATCCTAAAACTGAAAACAAAGCAACATATGATTCTAACATCAACATCCGGATTCTTTGTCGTGTATGGCTTGGATTAGTTCGCAGGGATATTTTACCGATTCCCTTGTGGTATCGAAGTCATCTCGTCTTACTAGAGTTCTAACAAATCAAGCCTACCTCAGAAATGGCAATTCAAGAGTGTGTGTGTGTGGCTCCTCTTTCATCCAATCGACTACTGCATACTCAAGAAGACTTAATATTTTACACCGAAGAGAAGCACCATACGCCTGACCTTGTCGCTAATCTCCATTAATTTAGACAACAAGCAACTGAGGATCAAAAGGACTTTTCGGCTTGTAATGTTACGGCCTCGGCTAAGGTATGTCGAAGGATTTTTTAAGCTCGAAAGTTCATCTAGACCCATAACTTCACGGCAATACCACTGAATCTTCTTCACCTCATCATTTCCTTCAAATTCTTCAAATCGATTACCAAAATACCATAAACTCCTCTCCCCCAAACTTTGTTTTGGACTACCCATTTTGAATTAGAATATTGGATACACCTATTTTCAACTTTTTTTTTATTTAGAAAGGTGATCCAATACTTTTATTGTGAGTACGGGTAACGAAACTTAGTTTAAGGATCAACATATTCACTCCTCATCACTTGAAATTAAGCATTGCAGTCTAGGTGAACAGGGGTGATTGTGGATAGTGTAAGGCTAGTGAGTGTGTAAATATCACGGGTTGGTAAAATCTGAAATAAAATGGTGATTATATGCTCAAAAATTTGGGTGCAAAGATATATTGTCAACGGTGTGCTATTTAGGCTCAAACAGTCCAAAAGATGGCCTTAATCATTTCCTCAAGTTCTTGTCACTAGGATTTCGCCTCGAAAAGCTACTAAAGTCAGGTTCTAGAGATCTCAAGCAAGTATTATCAAGAAGAACTCCTATCGTATACATTCATCAATCGATTTTCAAGAGAAGATAATTACGTGCATAGAGGTGAAACAGCCAAATCCTAAGTTTACTATCAAAGTTAAATTCACAGAAGGGGAGAAACTTACAACACAATGCAGGACTCGACTTGGTGCTAGTACACATCATCGAACCATGCCATGGTACAAAGAAAGAAACACTAACTGCTTTGTTAGAATTCATACAATAGCAAAGTTTATAAATATGCATAATGAAAGCAAACTAACTCCAAATAAACCTAAAGAACCTAAAAATAAAGCAAACAAAAATGAAATAGTTCAACAATAAATGAAATAACTACTAATAGAAAGTAAAGTTAGAATGGTGAACTCCTGTCGCTCTGCTCACTCTGGCCCTGCCATGTAATGGAAGGCACCCCTAAAAACTTGGAATAGACAGTGTCCTCACTGTCTCGAATAAAATGGGGAAAGGATGCCTAGTCGGGCCATGAATCCCACCCAACGTCTGTTCTCTCTGGGGAAGGGCTGCGATATGGCTGGAGGAGGTACTCGGGAAAAGGCTCCCTCGGTTGGTGCTGCAGTTCTACCTCAAGGTTATGCACATGCTGGGCAAGGTGGTACTGGCTTTGCTGCATGTCAGAAACACGGTGAAGGAGGCAGTCCTGACCCAACTGCAAGTTCTCCTGACCCAACCACAAGTTCTCGAAACCCTGAGCCATCATCACAGCGATGGGGTCGAGTGAATGTGGCACGGATTGTTGGGCACTGGATAAGGAGTCCTCTCCGTACAGGGATTGGCGACGCGACCTACGCGCCGCTTGGCAGCGCTCTCGTTCCTCATCAACTCCGGCGTCGATGTTCTGAGTTGGAATCAGGTTCGTATGCCGAATCTGCGGTGGGGCTGTAGGTGGTGGCAGTGGTAGAGGTTGATTAGGAAAAGGCACAAAGCCCATCCGGTGTTTGTCTGGTGTACCGCCGGGCCATTGTTCAAATCGCATCAGACTGTCGTGGTTGAACTTCTTCGGCCCGAAGGTCATTTCCTCATCACTCATCAGCATACCTGCCTGAGCACATATGTATATGATTAGGATGGGATGAGTGAGTGTAGGCAGATGGAGTCTTTAATGAACATGGCTACATCGATGGAGCAGTCGGAGCATATTTAATACGTGAAGAGTGCTCGGCCAGTGGTTATCTCTGATAGCTGGGAGGTCGGCAAGAGATTGTGGCGGAGGAAATGGTACCATGCATGAGCAAAGCGGTTGAGAGCATTGGCGCGGACATGCAGTTGTTTAGTTTGGTTGGAGACCAAATAGGACCAATAGGAGCCTGGAAAACCCATCTTCTACAAGAGAGACTCATAGTCTGCACCTTCATGTAAAAGTCAATGAAAATCAACATTCACCACAGTAAGGTGGTTGAGAATGCTCCTTAGGGTTACCGAGCTGAAAGAGACGTCTTTGCTGCGAACCAACGCGACATTGCCGAGTCGGTTAAAATGCGCATTGGCGTAGAATTCCCTGACCACTATCACATTTGCCGCGCAAGGTTGATTACATAACGGTTGACATCCGAGCTGGCGTATCTGATCCTGAAAATTACCATCGCTGGGCTCGGGAGTGAAGTCACACTCCATATGAGTTGGCTAGGCGGACTGCACAAAGTGCTTGTAAAGTTTTTCGGCATCTGAATTCACAAACACTTGGAAAAATACTGCCGCGGGTCGGCGCACCATCTCCGACAGTACTCGAGTCTTCCTCTTAGAGATAATATAGATTAGCAAGTAAACCGACCACAAAAACAATCCACAGATAACAAGAAATCAACCCAATCCTCAGTAAATAATCACAGTAAATCAGTCCTCACAAACTATACCACTAACTGAGCAAAAGATCACAATGAAGCACTATATTCACGACTCTCATCTCTCGGAACAAATGATGGAGCAAATAGTTCCAAAACAAACAACCAATACCTAGCAGAACGCGCCAACAACCAAGTTGCCACGGAAAAGATAGAAGTCAAACCTCGGAAGAGCGAGGGATAGCCGATGAGGAAGATGAGCGTGGTGGGGTATAGCTGCCGGTTGGTTGTGGTGGATGCTCGGACGAGTGAGCAGGGTGCAGCACTCGGGTTGTCACTGCTAAGCGGCACTCGGGAAGGAGCGTGGCAGAGGAACGGGGCGGCGCCCGAAAGAATAGGGTGCGGCACAAGGTGTTGAGAAAGAGAGGAGATGTGGGACTCGACGCTAGGATTCGGGGCGGAGGCTTTTGGTGCGTGTGTGGCAGTGAGAGAGGGCGTGGGCTATGCTCGCCAGGAAGAGCATGGCACAGTGAGCTCGGGGGCGCTTGGGTGAGGGTCGAGAGAGGGAGATATGGAGGTGGAGAGATGCAGGTTGAAATATGGAGTGCTGGAGAGAAAGAAGAGTGACGAGTTTTAGGATATGGCGAGGGTTGAAAAGGTTTAAAACACTAAAAAGAGGCAAAACGCCCCGTTTTACGGCTGTGCGTGGCCAGCCGATCGATCGATAAACTCCAGCCGATCGATCGGCGATTGTTATGTTGTCTCTATCTTCGCTGTCCGATCGATCGGCTGGAAATCGAGTCGTCTTGGTCATCTCCGCACGATCGATTGCAAAGAACTAGGCGATCGATCGACAATGGCTCGGCTTCCTTACTGTAATCTTGCTTCGAAAAGCCGCGATCGATCGCCTAAAATGGGCGATCGACCGGTTATTAAACTGTTTTTTTTTTTGTTTTTTACCAGAGTCCCCCCCTCCCCCCTCCCCCCAATTGAAAGCAAAGACAAAAATATAAAGTACTCCCTAACAAAATTACAAAATAAAAAAAATTAATCCTTCATTCATTATTCTTCTCTCTTTGTTGCCTAAAAATTAAAGCATATAATAATGCTCGGGTTGCCTCCCGCGAAGCCAATCCGTTTAACGTCCATCTTGACATTGCATCCTTCATTCATTATTCTTCTCTCTTTGTTGCCCAAGTAACTCTACGGTGGACTGTTGCTTCCTCTTATGAATTTCATCTGAGGCTGGCATAGGTATTGGCATGACTGGAGTGTTTGGGATCTTGCCACGCCTTTTCAAATGTTTGAGATATAACCGTAGGCGTCTTCTCATGGAAAATGGTTTGGTTAGCTCTTTTTGTTAGATATTGCCTTCAGATTCAGCTACTCTGATGGCCTTCTCTAATATGGCATCTACCTCGCCTCCTTTGCACATGGGCTCTACTTCATACTGCTTGGCCGAGTGGAACTTATGAAAGTGAACCTGTTCCTTGTCAACTCGAAGCGTAAGACAACCTGCCTCGATGTTGATTAAAGCTCTGCCCGTTGCTAAGAATGGTCGTCCAAGGATTAGTTGGTCCTCATTGTCATCCTCCATATCTAACACCACAAAGTCTACCAGGTAGATAAACTGATCGACTTTGACGAACACATCTTCAATAACTCAACACGGGTGAGCTATGGAGCGATCGGCCATTTGAAGTGCGTTGGTTGTAGGCTTTGCTTCCTGAGTCCAAGCTTTCTAAAGATCGATAGCGGCATTAAATTGATGCTAGTTCCCAAATCACAAAGCACATTATTAAGTGTAGTGTCGCCGATTGTGCAAGGGATGGTAAAGCTCCCGGGGTCTTTCTCCTTCTTCGGTAACTTTCTTTGGACTATGGCACTTCATTCTTCAATTAGACTTATCGTCTTGAACTCCTTCACTTTATGCTTCTTTGACATCATCTCCTTCAAAAACCTTACATAATTTGGCATATGTTCTAAGGCGTTTGCAAATGGAATGTTTGTGTGTAGTTTCTTGAACACCTCTAGGAACTTAGAGAATTGTTCATCGAGATTCTGCTTCTTAAAGCGCTGAGGATATGGGAGTGGCGTGGTGATCTTCGGAGGATTCTCAGGGAACATTATGCTTCCTGGCGTAAACGGCACTGGCTCCTTCTCTACTCGCTCTCTGAGTGTCTTCTTCTTGGCTTTCGTCAGAGCCTTAGTCTCACGGTTTCACTCCATTATGGTTTGTACTTTTGTGCCACTCTTTACTTTGATTGCCTTGTATTCCCTTACATTATTCTCTGTGTCATTCGAGAAAGATCGGGTTGCTTGCACCTTGACTGCCATTTCCAATTGCCCTATTTGAGTCTCTAGGGTCTTGACGGCGGCTCCCATGTTCGTGCAATGAATCTCCAAACTATTGAAGCGCTTATTGTAAGCATCAATTCTCTTCCTCAACTCAATAACAAAGGTATTGAGGTTATCCTCCAAGGTTGGTGCCCTCCTTTCCACAAGCACGTTGCAATCTGAGGAGGATTGCCCTTAGAAACCTGGAGGTGGTGCATTAAGAGCATTTCTTGGGTTGCTATAAGTGAAGTTCTCATGATTCCTCAACCCTGGATGGTGTGAACGAGCAGATTGTTGTTCGGCCGAAATTGGTAATTCCTGGTTCCCAACAAACTGAACATCCTCTGCTCCAAACTGTTCTTCTTGTTGCTGTACCTATTTTTGTTGACTCTACATCGCAGCCACTTGTCCCACAGTTGGCCCTTTCTGGCTTGACAACTTGTTGGTGAGTGAGGCTAGCTGAGCCTGAATGGCAGATAGTTAGTCCACCTCTAGAACCCCTGCAACTCTCATGCCCATGTTTCGGTCTGATGGTGCTTGGTAGTGACTTGCGGCCATTTCTTCATAAAGTTCACATGCTTCTTCAACCGTCTTAATCATCACTGAACCTCCTGCTACTGCATCAACTAGACTCCTACTGGCATAGTTCAGCCCGTTGTAGAATGTCTGTGCTTGAAACCAAAGCTTGAATCCATGTTGTGGACATCTCCTTAACAAGTCCTTGAACTGATCCCATGCATCATATAATGACTCATTCTCACCCTGTCAGAACTGATTTATTTCTACTCTCAGCTGCGAAGTCATCTGTAGAGGGAAAAACTTCGTGAGGATTTTCTACACCAAGGCTTCCCAAGTTTCGATAGATCCCTTTGGCAGAGCGTGGAACCATCTACGTGCCTTGTCTTGAAGAGAGAACGGGAACAGCTGCAACTTTATTGTATCGTGAGGTACACCATTGTATTTCACAGTGTCGCATAGCTCTAAGAATGATGATAAATGGTTATGGGGATCTTCAGATGGCAAGCTCCCAAACTGCTGCGGCTGAAACATGGCGATCAAACTGGGCTTCAACTCGAAGTTGTTGGCAATTAATGGTCTGTTGTCGAATCCTATAGTAATTTATACTGACTACAGGCCTCAGGTAGTCTCGGAAGGTTCGAGGTTCATCTAAAGTTGCTGCCCTTGCAGAACCTGTAGAATGTTAGCGTTTCACGTGTGTTGCACGGCCGGTGGTTCGTCGGCCATTGCGAATTCAGATGACAAGTTCTTGTTGATCTTTCTCAATGACTGGAGTGTTCGTTCAATCTCTGGATCGAGTGGTAATACGCCTTGACCACTCGACCTTGGCATACACCTGTCACCTATAAAGCAAAAACGATAAAAGAGACCGGCAAACGTTAGTTAAAAGAAAATAAAGCTCTAAATCAAAATAATTCTCATTTAACGTTGTATTAAAAAAATTAGACGCTTTGTTTCCCAGCAACGGCACCAAAAACTTGTTCGCTTATTTCCACACGCGAATTATAACCGCAAGTGTACGGATTGTGATAAGTAATATAATGGATTGTGAGTCCGAATATCGTCCCACGGAGAACTAAAGGCTAATAATATCTAATTACTACAACTAGTAAATACTTATTTTGTTTAGAAAATATAACTTAAAATTGGTGGATGATTGAAATAAATAAAACAATAAATGCAATTACTAAATAAATAACTCAAAATTCACTAATTAACTCAAATAACTAAACCTAGGATCGATTAGCTTCACTTGATATCTCTTTTATACAATTATTCACTAACTTCTTTCTACAATCATCAATTCTATGCTAGTATAGGAGTTTATGAATTACGTCGCAGCTCTCGCTTATTGACCTAATTATGCATCTAATCCTAACTCACGCGTCCGCTCGCTAGAATTAAACACGCTAAGCTCGATTCCTAGAATCCTAAATCGATCACCTCTTGGTCCTTACGATTTATAGTTCGACTACCTAGACAACCAGTCACCTCCCGGTCCTTGTGGCATCTAAGTTATGTTTTTATTATTCCCAATTCAATTAAATTACCACTTCCGAGTTTAATCCAATTAAACCTAATTTTTCTACCCAATTTCCCCATTGCAAATAGAAAATAAATACAACCAACAAGAGCATACGCATATGAATTGAATATTGCAGAGATTTATTAATGAAAATCAAATAAATTCGACATCAAGTTCGGCTAAGCTCTCCGGGTGACAGATTTAGCCTCTCATTGCTAACAACTAATGAATATAAACAATAGAGTTCATGTTCATAACTAGAAAAATAATAGAAGAAGAGATGAAGAATAAAGGATTAGAATAAATTCTAAGTCAACTAGTCTTCGACAGCTTTCTTGAGTCTTCTTCTCCAATAAACAGCTTGTTCTTCTTCTTCTTCTTGAGTTTCTTCATGAGATTTTGGAGTTTTTCTCTCTAAGGTTCCTCTTTTCTTTCATCCAAACTTTGTTCTATTTATCAAGCACATGCTTTAACCTAATTATGGCGGAAATTCAGAGTCTAAAAAGTCTGGAAAACGATGCTGTTATGCATCAGGAGATTTTGCCGATTGATCGGCTGAGTCCCGCGATCGATCGGCGCTGACTATGTGAGGCTTCGTAGGATTTGGCCGATCGATCGGCTCTCTTACGGGCAATCTTCTAATAGCATTACCGATTGATCAATTGGTATGCCACGATCGATCGGCGGTCAGTCTGCCTTTTTGCTCTTGGTCTTTGACATTCCTTCCGATCGATCGGCTAATGTACGCGATCGATCGGCGATGCCTCTGTCTTTTTCCTTCAGTTTTCATTTGCTCCAGAATGCTCCGTTTTGTGTGCTTTTTCATCTCGATTTCTATACATGTGCTTAAATCACCTGTAAACTCACAAAACTCATCAAATCACATAAACTTGATGAATTTAACAACAATTCAAGCCTGAATTTACGATATATGAGTGAGTATTTTTCTCGCTCATCAATAAGTCATAGGAACGCATTTGGAGCTCCGAAAATCCGGAAAAAGTCACTTCGCACAAAAACAAAGTCATTATAACTAGTTTTGCCGAAATCAAGCCTTTAAAGCGCTTTTTTGGCTTCGAAATGACTCTAGCAAAGTTGTTTTGATCCCAAATGAGTATTATAACATATAATATAATATAATAATTCTAAAAGACTCATTTGGAGCTCTAACAAGCGTGAAAACGTTACTTTAAGTAAAAACAAAGTCCTTATAACTAGTTTTGCCGAAATTTAGGCTTTAAAGTGCTTTCTATGCTCCGAAGTGACTACTCTAGCAAAGGTCTTTTGATCCCAATTGAGTATTTGAACATATAATATGTTATAATATGTCTTAGAGACTCATTTGGAGTACCAACAAGTCTTAAAAACTCATATCGTGCTAAAACAAACACGTTATAACTAGTTTTGGCAAGAACATGGCCTTTAAAGGGCTTTTTCTGCTCCGAGGTGACTCTAGCAAATTTTTTTGATCCCAAATGAGTATCTGAACATTTGATATATTATAATCAGTCTTAGGGACTTATTTTAAGGTCCAACAAGCCTTAAAAAGTCACTTCATGCACAAACAAACTCCTTATAACTAGTTTTGCTGAAATATAGCTTTTGAAGGACTTTTTTTTTTGGCTCCGAAGTGACTCTAGCAAAGCTTTTTTGATCCCAAATGCGTATTTGAACATATAATATATTATAATAAGTCTAAAGGACTCATTTGGAACTTCAACAAACCTCAAAAATTAACTTGCCCAAAAACAAAGTCCATATAACTAGTTTTGCTGAAATCTTGCCTTTAAAGGCCTTTTTTCGCTCCGAAGTGACTCTAGCAAAGTTCATTTGGTCCGAAATAACTATTTGAACATATAATATTTTATAACAAGTTATAAGAACTCATTTAGAGCTCCAAAAAGGCTTAAAAAGTCACTTCGCATAAACACAAAGTCATTGTGACTAGTTTTGCCGAAATCGAGCCTTTAAAAGGCTTTTTTAGCCCTGAGGTGGCTCTAGCAGAGTTGTTTTGATCCCATACCAGTATTTGAACATATAATATTTTATAATAAGTCTAAAAGACTCATTTGGAGCTGCAAAAAGTCTTAAAATGTGACTTTGTTCAAAATCAAATTCCTCATAGCTAGTTTTTCTGAAATCTAGCATTTAAAGGGCTTTTTATTCTCCGAAGTGACTCTAGCAAAGTTCTTTTGATCCCAAATGAGTATTTGAACATATAATTTAATATAATAAGTCTAAAATACTTATTTAAATCTCAAACAAGCCTTCAAAAATCACTTTACACCAAAATAAAGTACTTATAACTAGTTTTACCGAAATCTAGCATTTAAAGGGCTTTTTTTGGTTCCGAAGTGACTCTAACAAAGTTCTTTTTTTCGCTCCGAATTGACTCTAGCAAAGTTCTTTTGATCCGAACTGAGTATTTGAATATGTAATATATTATATTCAGTCTTAGGGACTCAATTGGTGCTCCAACATGCTTTAAAAAGTCACATCGCGCAAAAACAAACTTCTTACAACTAGTTTTGCGGAAATATAGCCTTTAAGTGGTTTTTTTGGCGCCGAAGTGACTCTAGCAAACTTTTATTATCCCAGATGAGTATTTAATTATTTAATATATTATAATAAGTCTTAGAAACTCATTTTTTGGTCCAACAAGCCCTTAAAAGTCATTTCGCACGAAAAAAACTCCTTATAACTAGTTTTGCTGAAGTATAGCCTTTAAAGGACTTTTTTCGGCTCTGTAGTGACTCTAGCAAAGTTGTTTTGATCCTAAATGAGTATTTGAACATATAATAAATTATAATAAGTCTAAAGGACTCATTTGGAACTCCAACAAGCCTTAAAATGTCACTTTGCGCAAAAACAAAGTACTTATAAATAGTTTTGCCGAAATCAAGCCTTTAAATGGCTTTTTATGCTTCGTAGTGACTCTAGCAAAGTTCTTTTGATTCCAAATGAGTATTTGAACATATAATATATTATATTAAGTATAAAGGACTCATTTAAACCTCCAACAAGCCTTCAAAGCTCACTTTACGCAAATACAAAGTCCTTATAACTAGTTTTGTCGAAATCTAGCCTTTAAACGGCTTTTTTTGGCTCTGAAGTGACTCTAGTAAAGTTATTTTGATTCCAAATAACTATTTGAACATATAATATATTATAATAAGTTATAGGAACACATTTGAAGCTTTAAAAAGCCTTAAAAAGTTACTTCATGCAAAAACAAAGTCATTACAACTAGTTTTGCTGAAATAGAGCCTTTAAAGGGCTTGTTTGGCTTCGAAGTGACCCTAACATAGTTGTTTTAATCCCAAACGAGTATTTGAACATATAATATATTATAAGAAGTCTAAAGTACTCGCTTGAAGCTCCAACAAGCCTTAAAATGTCACTTTGCACAAAAACAAAGTCGTTGTAACTAGTTTTGCTGAAATCTAGCCTTTAGAGGGATTTTTGTGCTCCAAAGTGCCTCTAGCAAAGTTCTTTTGATCCCAACTAAGTATTTAAACATATAATATATTATAATAAGTCTTAGAGACTCATAAGGAGATTCAACAAGCCTTAAAAAGTCACATCGCGCTAAAACAAACTTCATATAACTAGTTTTGCCGAAATATTGCCGTTAAAGGGCTTTTTTGACTCCTAAGTGACTCTAGCAAATTGTTTTGATCCCAAATGAGTATGGGAATATATAATATATTATAATAAGTATTAGAGACTCATTTTTAGGTATAAAAAGCCTTAAATAGCTTTTTTAGCTCCGAAATGACTATAGCAAAGTTTTGCTGAAATATTGCCTTTAAAGAGCTTTTTTAGCTCCGAAATGACTATAACAAAGTTGTTTTGATCCCAAATGAGTAGTTGAACATATAATATATTATAATAAGTCTAAATTAATCATGTGGAGCACCAACAAGTCTTAAAATGTGACTTTGCGCAAATACAAACTCCTTATAAATAGGTTTGTCGAAATCTAGCCTTTAAATGGTTTTTTTATGCTCCAAAGTGACTCTAGCAAAGTTCTTTTGATCCCAAATTAGTATTTTAACGTATAATATATTATAATAAATCTAAACTACTCATTTAAACCTCTTAAAAGCTTTCGAAACTCACTTTGCACAAATACAAAGTCCTCAAAACTAGTTTTTCCGAAATCTAGCCTTTAAAGGGTTTTTTTTTTTTGCTCCAAAGTGATTCTAGCAAAGTTCTTTGGATCCCAAATAAGTATTTGAACATATAATACATTATAATAAGTCATAAGAACTCATTTGGAGTTCCAAAAAGCCTTAAAAAGTCACTTCGCGAAAAACAAAGTCCTTATAACTAGTTTTGCCGAAATCAAGCCTTTGAAGGGTTTTTTTGCTCCGAAGTGACTCTAGCACAGTTTTTTTAATCCCAAACGAGTATTTCAACATATAATATATTATAATTAGTCTAAAGGACTCATTTAAAACTCCAACAAGCCTTCAAAACTCACTTTGCTCAAAAACAAAGTCCTTAGAAATAGTTTTCCAAAAATCTAGCCTTTGAAGAGCTTTTTTGGCTCCGAATTGACTATAGCAAAGTTCTTTTTATCCAAAATAAGTATTTGAACATATAATATATTATAATAACTCATAGGAACTCATTTAGAGCTTCAAAAAGCCCAAAAAAGTTTCTTCGCGCAAAAACAAAGTCATTATCACTAGTTTTGCCGAAATCGATCCTTTAATGAGCTTTTTCGACTCCGAAGTGACTCAAGTACAATTGTTTTGATCCCAAACAAGTATTTGAACGTATAATATACTGTAATAAGTCTAGTGGACTCATTTGGAGCTGCAAAAAGCCTTAAAATGTCACCTTTGAGAAAAAACAAAGTCCTTATAACTAATTTTGCCGTAATCTAGCGTTTTGAAAGGCTTTTTATTCTCCGAAGTGACTCTAGCAAAGTTCTTTTTGATCCCAACTGAGTATCTGAACATATAATGTATTATAATAAGTCTAAGGGACTCATTTAGAGCTCCAACATACCTTAAAATGTCACTTTGCGCAAAAACAAAGTCCTTATAACTAATTTTGTCGAAGTCAAGCCTTTAAAGAGCTTTTATGCTCCGAAGTGACGCTACCAGAGTTGCTTCGATCCTAAATATGTTTTTGAAAATATAATTTATTATAATAAGTCATAGGAACTCATTTGGAGCAACAAAAAGCCTTAAAAAGTTTCTTCGCGCAAAAAGAAAGTCATGATAACTAGTTTTATCGAAATCGAGCCTTTAAAGGGTTTTTCGGCTTCGAAGTGACTCTAGGACAGTTGTTTAGACCCCAAATGAGTATTTGAACATATAATATATTATAATCAGTCTAAAGGACTCATTCGGAGCTCCGACCAGCCTTAAAATGTCACTTTATGCAAAAATAATATCCTTATAACTAGTTTTACTAAGATCTAGCGTTTAAAAGGCTTTTCATGCTCCGAAGTGACTCTAGCAAAGTTCTTCCCAAATGAGTATTTGAACATAATAGATTATAATAAGTCTAACGGACTCATTTAAACCGGCAACAAGTCTTCAAAACTCACTTTGCACAAAAACAAAGTCCTTATAACTAGTTTTGCTAAAATCTAGCCTTTAAAGGGCTTTTACGGCTCCGCAGTGACTCTAGAAAAGTTCTTTTGATCCCAAATGAGTACTTGAACATATAATATGTTATAATAAGTCATCCAAACTCATTTGGAGCACCAAAAAGCCTTAAAAAGTCTCTTCGTACAAAAACAAAGTCTTTATAACTAGTTTTACAGAAATCAAGCATCTAAAGGGTTTTTTCGGCTCCGAAGTGATTCTAGAACAGTTGTTTTGATCCCAAAGCAGTATTTGAACATATAATATATTATAAAAAGTCTAAAGGACTAATTTTGAGCTCAAACTAGCATTAAAATGTTACTTTGTATAAAAACAAAGTCCTTATAACAAGTTTTGACGAAATCTAGCCTTTAAAGGGCTTTTTATGCTCGGAAGTGACTCTAGCAAAGTTCTTTTGATCCCTAATGAGTATTTGAACTTATAATATATTATAATAAGTCTAAACTACTCATTTATACCTCCAACAAGCCTTTGAAACTCACGATTCACAAAAATATAATCATTATTACTAGTTTTGCCGAAATCGAGCCTTTAAACGGTTTTTTTAGCTCCGAAGTGACTCTAGCAAATATGTATTTGAACTTATAATATATTATAATAAGTCATAGGAACTGTTTTGGAGCTCTAAAAAGCCTTACAAAATTTCTTCGTGCAAAAACAAAATCATTATAAATAGTTTTGCCGAAATCAATCCTTTAAATGACTTTTTTGGCTCCGAAGTGACTCTAGCACAGTTGTTTTGATCCCAAACGAGTATTTGAACATATAATATATTATAATAAGTGTAAAGGACTCATTTGGATCTACAACAAGCCTTAAAATGTCACTTTTCACAAAAACAAAGTCCTGATAACCAGTTTTGCCAAAATTGAGCCTTGAAACGGTTTTTTTAGGCTTCGAAGTGACTCTAGCGAAGTTGTTTTGATCCCAAATGAGTATTTGAACATATAATATGTTATAATAAGTTATAGGAACTCATTTTGTTCTCGAAAATGGCTTAAAAATTAAAATAAAGTCATTATAACTAGTTTTGCCGAAATCGAGCCTTTAAAAGGCTTTTTTAGCTTCGAACTTACTCTAGCACAGTTGCTTTGATCCGAAATAAGTTTTTGAACTTATAATAAATTAGAATTTGTCTAATTACTCATTTGGAACTCAAACATGTCTTAAAATGTTACTTTGCGCAAAAACGAACTCCTTGTAACTAGTTTCGATGAAATTTAGCCACTAAAGGGCTTTTGTGCTCCGAAGTGACTCTAGCAAAGTTCTTTTAATCCCAAATGAGTATTCGAACTTATAATATATTGTAATAAGTCTAAAATACTCATTTATACCTCCAACAAGCCTTCAAAACTCACTATGCACAAAAACAAAGTCCTTATAACTAGTTATGCCGAAATCTAGCCTTCAAAGGGCTTTTTATGCTCCGAAGTGACTATAGCACAGTTGTTTTGATCCCAAACAAGTATTTGATCATATAATATATTATAATAAGTCTAATAGACTCAGTTGAAGCTAGAAAAAGCATTAAAATGTCACTTTGTGCAAAAACAAAGTCCTTATAACTAGTTTCGTCGAAAAATAGCCTTTAAAGGTTTTTTATTCTCCGAAGTGACTCTAGCAAAGTTTTATCGATCCCAAATAGATATTCGAACATAAAATATATTATAATAAGTCATAGGAACTTATTTGGACCTCAAAAAAGCCTTAAAAAGTATCTTCGCGCAAAAAACAAAATAATTATAACTAGTTTTACCAAAATCGAGCCTTTAAAGGGTTTTTTGGCTCCGACGTGACTCTAGCGTAGTTGTTTTGATCCCAAACAAGTATTTAAACATATAATATATTATAATAAGTCTATAGGACTGATTTGGAGCTCCAACAAGCCTCAAAATGTCACTTTGCGCTAAAACGAAGTCCTTACAACAAGTTTTGACGAAATATAGCCTTTAAAGGGCTTTTAATGCTCCGAACAGACTCTAGGAAAGTTCTTTTCATCCCAAATGAGTGTTTGAACTTATAATATATTGTAATAGGTATAAAATACATATATATACCTCCAACAAGCCTTCAAAACTCACTATGCGCAAAAACAAAGTCCTTATAACTAGTTTTGCCGAAATCAGGCCTTTAAAGGGCTTTTTTGACTCCGAAGTGACTCTAACAAAGTTATAGTGATCCCAAATAAGTAATTGAACATAAAATATATTATCATAAGTCATAGGAACTGATTTGGAGCTCCAAAAAGTCTTAAAAAGTTTCTTCGCGCAAAAACAAAATCATTATTACTAGTTTTGTCGAAATCGAGCCTTTAAACGGTTTTTTGTGGCTCCGAATTGACTCTAGCAAAGTTCTATAGATCCCAAATAAGTATTTGAACATATAATATATTGTAATAAGTCATAGCAACTGATTTGGACATCCAAAAAGCCTTAAAAAGTTTCTTCGTGGAAAAACAAATCATTATTACTAGTTTTTTCGAAATCGAGCTTTTGAACGGCCTTTTTGCTCCGAAGTTACTCTAGCAAAGTTTTTTTGATCCCAAAAGAGTATTTAAACAATTAATATATTACAATAAGTTATAGGAACTCAGTTAGAGCTCCAAAAAGCCTTAAAAAGTCACTTCGTGAACAAATAAAGTCATTATAACTAACTTTGCCGAAATCGAGCCTTTGAAGGGCTTTTTTGGCTCCGAAATGACTCTAGCACAGTTGTTTTGATCCCAAACGAGTATCTAAACTTATAATATATTAGAATTAGTCTAAAGAACTCATTTGGAACTCAAACATGTCTTAAAATATCACTTTGCGCAAAAACAAAGTCCTCATAACTAGTTTTGATGAAATTTAGCCACTAAAGGGCGTTTTGTTCTCCGAAGTGACTCTAGCAAAGTTCCTTTGATCCCAAATGAGTATTCGAACTTATAATATATTGTAATAAGTCTAAAATACTCATTTATACCTCCAACTCGCCTTCAAAACTCACTATGCAAAATAACAAAGTCCTTATAACTAGTTATGCCAAAATCTAGCCTTTAAAGTGCTTTTTTTGGCTCTGAAGTGACTCTAGCAATGTTCTAATGATCCCAAATAAGTAATTGAATATATAATATATTATAATAAGTCATAGGAACTGATTTGGAGCTCTAAAAAGTCTTAAAAAGTTTCTTCGCGCAAAAACAAAATCATTATTACTAGTTTTGCCGAAATCGAGCCTTTAAACGGTTTTTTTTTTTTTTTTTTTGCTTCGAAGTGACTCTAGCAAAGTTCTTTTGATCCCAAATAATTATTCGAACATATAATATGTTATAATAAGTCATAGGAATTCATTTGCAGATCCAAAAAGCCTTAAAAAGTCTCTTCACGCAAAAACAAAGTCATTATAACTAGTTTTACCGAAATTGAGCCTTTATAGGGTTTTTTTTGCTCCAAAGTGACTCTAGCATAGTTGTTTTGATCCCAAACGAGTATTCTAACATATAATATATGATAATAAGTCTAGATGACTCATTTGGAGCTCCAACCAGCCTTAAAAATGTCACTTTTCCCATAAACAAAGTCCTAATATCAAGTTTTGACGAAATCTAGACTCTAAAAAGCTTTTTATCCTCCGAAGTGACTCTAGCAAAGTTTTTTTTATCCCAAATAAGTATTTGAACACATAATATATTAAAATAAGTCTAAAGGACTCATTTATACCTCCAACAAGCCTTCAAAATTAACTATGCACAAAAACAAAGTCCTTATAACTAGTTATGCCGAAATCTAGCCTTTAAAGGGCTTTTATTTTTTTGCTCCGAAGTGACTCTAGCAGAGTTCTATTGATCGAAAATAAGTATTTGAATATATAATATATTATAATAAGTCATCGGAACTCATTTGGAGCGCCAAAAAGCCTTAAAAAGTTTCTTCGCACAAAAACAAAATCATTATAAGTAGTTTTGCTGAAATCGAGCCTTTAAAGGGCTTTTTTGGCTCCGAATTAACTCTAGCACTGTTGTGTTGATCCCAATGAGTATTTGAACAAAGTCCTTATAACTAGTTTTGACGAAATCTAGCCTTTAAAGGGATTTTTATGCTATGAAGTGACTCGAGCAAAGTTATTTTGATCCCAAAGGAGTATTTGAATATATAATATATTATAATAAGTCTAAAGGACTCATTTAGAGCTCGAACAAGCCTTTAAATGTCACTTTGTGCAAAAACAAAGTCCTTATAACCAGTTTTGCTGAAATCGAGCCTTTAAAGGGCTTTTTTGGCTCCTAAGTGACTCTAGGACAATTGTTTTGATCCGAACTGAGTATTTAAACATATAATATGTCATTATATGTCTTAAGGACTCATTCGGAGCTTAAAAAAGCCTTAAAAAGTCACATCACCCTAAAACAAACTTCTTATAACTAGTTTTGCCGAAATATAGCCTTTAAAGGGCCTTTTTTGCTCCGAAGTGACTCTAGAATTTTTTTTTATCCCAAATGATTACTTGAATATATAATATATTATAATAAGTCTTAGGCACTCATTTTTAATTCCAACAAGTGTTAAAAAGTAACTTCGCGCTAAAACAATCTCCTTATAACTAGTTTTGATAAAATATAGCCTTTAAAGGGATTTTATTGCCTCGAAATAACTCTAGCAAAGTTGTTTTGATCCCAAATAAGTATTTGAACATATAATGTATTATAATAAGTGTAATGGAGCCATTTGGAGTTCCAAAAAGCCTTAAAATGTCACTTTGCACAAAAAAAAAAAAGTCATTATAACTAGTTTTGCCTAAATCTAGCCTTTCAAGGGCTTTTTATTCTCCGAGGTGACTCTAACCATGTTCTTTTGATCCCAAATGAGTATTTGAACATATAATATATTATAATAAGTCTAAGGGACTCATTTGGAGGTCAAAAAACCCTTAAAATGTCAATTTGCACAAAAATAAAGTCTTTATAACTAGTTTTACCAAAATCTAGCTTTTAACGGGCTTTTATGGCTCCGAAGTGACTCTAGCAAAGTTATTTTGATCCCAAATAAGTATTTTAACATACAATATCTATAATAAGTCGTAGGAACTCATTTGAAGCTCCAAAAAGCCTTAAAACTCACTCGTGCAAAAATAAATTCATTATAACTAGTGTTATCGAAATCGAGCCTTTAAAGGGTTTTTTGGCTCTGAAGTGACTCTAGCACAGTCGTTTTGATACCGAACGAGTATTTTAAAATATAATATATTATAATAAGTCTAAAGGACTCATTTAGAGCTCGAACAAGCCTTAAAATATCAATTTGTGCAAAAACAAAGTCCTTATAACTAGTTTTGATGAACTCTAGCCTTCAAGGGCCTTTTATGCTCGAAAGTTACTCTAGCAAAGTTCTTTTGATTCCAAATGATTATTTGCACATAATATATTATAATAAGTTTAAAGGACTCATTTAAACCTTCAACAAGCCTTCAAAACTCACTTTGCACAAAAACAAAGTCCTTATAACTAGTTTTGCTAAAATATAGCCTGTAAAGGGCATTTTTGTCTCCAAAGTGACTCTAACAAATTTCTTTTGATCCCAAATAACTATTTGAACATATAAGTTATAGGAACTCATTTGGAGCTCCAAAAAGCCTTAAAAAGTCTCTTCGCACAAAAACAAAGTCATTATAACTAGTGTTACCAAAATCGAGCCTTTAAAGGGTTTTTCGGCTCCGAAGCAACTCGAGCACCGTTGTTTTGATCCCAAACAAGTATTTGAACATATATTATATTATAATAAGTCTAATTGACTCATTTGGAGCACTAAAAAGCCTTAAAATGTCACTTTGCGCAAAAACAAAGTCCTTATAACTAGTTTTGCCGAAATCTAGCCTTTTAAGGGATTTTATTCTCCGAAGTAACTCTAGCAAAGTTCTTTTGATGCCAAATGAGTATTCAAACATATAATATATTATAATAAGTCTAAAGGACTCATTTGGAGCTCCAACAAGCCTTAAAATCTCACTTTGGGCAAAAACAAAGTTCTTATAACTAGTTTTGTCAAAATCTTGCCTTTAAAGGGCTTTTTATGCTTTGAAGTAACTCTAGAAAAGTCTTTTGATCCCAAATGAGTATTTGAACATAATATGTTATAATAAGTCTAAAGGACTCGTGTAAACCTCCAACAAGCCTTCAAAACTCACTTTGCACAAAAACAAGTCCTTATAACTAGTCAATCTTGTAGTTTCTCGCCCTGTCTTATGTTCTTGTTGAGGTTTATTATTAGTATCTACGACATGTATTAGGAGTGTGTTTAAAATATCCAAAAACTTCTCTTTATAGGATAGCTTCCCCTGAAGAGGAGTTTTTGAAAAATATGGTTGATTCTAAAAAAAAGTCACATCGGCACTAACAAAACACTTTTATGTTATAGGATCGTAACATTTTATACCTTTGTTGTAGATGAATAGCCTAAGAAAACACACTTAATGGCTTGAGGGGAAAGTTTATGTCTATTATGAGCATGAACATGCACAAAATAAATGCATCCAAACACCTTTAACGGCAAACTTGAAAAATATCTATTTTTAGGAAATTCTTGTTTAAGAAAATCCAGTGGGGTCTTAAAATTTAAAATTTTTGAAGGCATACGCTTAATTTAGAAAACCTGTTCTTGAAGCCTGATGATAACAATTCTAGCCTCAAAATCCTCTGAATCAGCATTCTCATTCCCCTTGGGTACCTCTATTTTCACAATATTTTGAAACATCCATTTTATCGTGTGATAATGAATTGACCTCGACAAGCTTCCTCATGAAGTAATCAATTTTTATCTCACTCTCTATTTTCTACAAGAAAAATACATAAACAAGTATAAGACCAAGCAATTTATGATTTCATTAACTTGACTCTCATATCTTATAAGGAAATCTTCATATTCTGCTTGGATGTCTGCAACTTCGTTGTGGATACCTGCCACTTGGTTGTCCTTCCAGATATGAGATGCATAGATGTAAGATTGCAAGTTCTCAAAACTCAAAGAAAGACAAAGAAAATGCAAGAAAGACAAAGCATAGGAAAGGAAAATTTTACATACATTGGGAATGCTTTTCCTTTTTGGTTGCAATTTTTGCCTATTTGTTATATGAAATAAAGCACAAGGATCTAGAAGTTTATAGCCCTCAGATGCATTACTATTGCAATCATCATCTTATGTGAACAGTTCCTCTTCAGGTATAGTGTTCATGAGCTCTTCAAAAGGAAGAAGCAGTGCCATCTCAGGCTTACTTCTTATAGGTTTTACACAGGAAAGCTTTTATTGTGTGGAGGAGCATACCTAAAATACAAGGCCAAAAACAAGCGACATGTTACAAATATTATGTGAGTGAGTGACATAACAAAATATACTTCAGAAGAGTCCCCTAAAAATTCATATATTCTTATTTTTTTTAACATATAGTTCTGCTTCATTCGCATTTTTTTTAAAGATAAACATGTTATGATTTCTTATAGCATACATACAGTGTAATTATCATCATTTCCCAAGTAGCCAAAACTAGGGATGATAAAGTTACAAAAGATCAACTTAGACCGGAGCTAAGTTTAGCAAAGTCCCACTGTCAATGGAAAATTTCAAGAGTACTTTCATATCACTTATTTTTCATAGTGAATCCAGAGTATCATTTGCCTCTAGTAGCTTCGAACTAATAGACACAACAAGCACAATAATGACCATAAAAATGTAAAATAAAGATTTTCATTAGTAATCAGAGGAGACAATCCACCAAAATTCTACAAGAGTAAAGATGCGGGGAAAAAAAAAGAGCAGAGGAAAATATGTATTTTATATTATAGTGTCACTTCGAAGTCAAATTTGTGAGCAAAGATAACTTTATATACTTCTTCAGCTACAAACAACACTTTAGAAATTTATTGTATTTACATAGAATACATATCAAGACATCACTACAATATGGTTGGTGGAAAGAAACTCATATATTAAAATACATGCACCTATAATTCTGAACTCACAAAACTTGAATTTTAATGAATGTCAGAGAGCACAAATAAGTCATGGACACAATGAGCAAGAATAAAGTACTACCTCTTCAGGAGCCTTCCGCGAGAAATTATTGGACCACTACGTATCTCGCCGCTTTCCCTTTATATCACAACCATAAAACAATCAATAGAAGCGACGGAGGGAGAAACAGAAATAATTAACTTTTGTCATGATGCAAACCTTTCTCAATCTTTCTCGATTTTCATCCCTATTAGAACACAAAAACATAGAAAGCCCTTGCACCATCTTTTCCCATTCAACTTGGCCTTTTCTTTCCTCTTCCAACTCTAAAGCTATGAGCTCTCTCTCCATCTCAGTCTAAAGTCAAGTGCGACAAACTTAACAATACATCCCACTCTTTATGGTGGAATAAATAATAGAGTTTAACAGCTTATAACATATCAAAACCTGTAATGGTGTATTACGTAAGTTGAGTATCTCCTCTCCCAAATATTCTGAATGAGAACCCTGGAACAGAAAAAAAAGGCATGAGAGACATTAACCCAAATCAGTACTTTTAAATAAGTAGTATGAAAATTAGAGCAAATTGTAATTTGGCTCTAATCTCCTCAGTTTCTTTCTTTTGTCGCTTCAACACAGCGGCATCTGTTAAAAGCTACCACAACTAAAGAACAATATTTGGGTTTCCTTTATTGAAAATAAGAGCAAAATATTAAAACAAGACAAATTGAAAACATACTTTATTTACATGAGCATAATTTTTGACACGTAAAGCTCTACTTGCAAATTATAAACTGCTTTTCGTCTCATCAGCATGAATCTGCCATCAATTTATAGTTTTATCAGCAAATAAGGAAAACATCGATAAAGCAAAACAGTTAAAGCAATACCTGTGCAAGTGTGATATTACAAATTATAGCCGTGTTAGCATTTCCACCGAGAGGAGGTTGTAAAATACGTGTAAGCTTGCTATCTTGGTATGGAACACGACCCCTGCACAACACATCAAATAATTTCACTTTACTTTAAAACATTACTAAACTTTTAACCATTAAAATCACATCCAAATCGTGATGAGTTACCCTTGACCCTCCACTCCTTGACTTAATTTTTTAATAACTAAAAGGATAACACATGAGGTAGAGAAAAGAGCACTGTCGAAAAATTATCTCTATTTTTTTCATTCAGAATATTGTATTTAAATATACAAATCTAGGAAGCTATTTCTGGAAAATATACAGATTAGTATCCCTAATATTAAAGGCTAATAAATGACTAAAATCAAGGCTAAGTATGAGCTGTATTAGAATAGAATAGGAAACTAACTAACAGACTAATTCCTACCTTAAATGCGTCAACACTCCTTCTCAAGCTGGATAATACAGATTGTACATTCCCTGCTTGTCTATCATCCTCTCAGACATTGGCTTAAACAAAGCCTTTGTGAGTATGTCGGAAGTTTGCTGAGTAGTTGGCACATAAATCACGTTTAGTGTTCCATCGGTAATTTTTTCTTTCATGAAGTGTCGATCTACTTCGACATGTTTTGTCCGGTCATGATGAATTGGATTATGCGTAATTGAGATTGCTGCCTTGTTGTTGCAGTAGAATTTCAGCGGCACATTGACTTTAATTTACAGTTCATTTAGAATCATCTTCAACCATAGAATTTCACAAATTCCGATGGCTGTGGATCTGAGCTTAGCTTCAGCACTGCTACGGGAAACTACATGTTGCTTCTTACTTCTCCAAGTCATAAGGTTGCCCCAAACATATGAACAGTAGCCTGATGTAGATCGATAATTAGTCACTGAACCGACATAATATGCATATACATAAACTTCAGCATCTTTTGTTGCATTCTTCTTAAATAATAGACGTTTTCCTGATGTCCCCTTCAAGTACTTCAAAATCTAGTAGACAGCATCAAGATGACTCTTTGAAGGAGAATGCATGAATTGACTAACACAACTTACTGCAAAAGCTATGTCCGGCCTTGTGTGAGCTAAGTAAATGAGCTTACCAACAAGTCTTTGGTATTGTCCCTTGTTGGCTGGCTGATAATCTTTATTGTTGTAAAGCTTAACATTTGCAACCATAGGTGTGTCGACCGGTTTACATCCCATCATACCACATACTTTCTTTGTGAAACTGAAATTCCACTCTTGTTCTTGGCTATCTCCATCTTCAAAAAATATTGAAGGTTTCCAAAACCTTCATCTCAAAGTCACGAGCTAGCTTACTTTTGATGCTTTCGATCTCATCTATCATCTCCTGTAACAATTATGTCATCTATATACACAATTAGAATTGTTATCTTCCTACCGACTATTCTGTAAAACAAAGTGTAATCAGCCTGAGCTTCTCTATAACCATATTACTAAATGGCTTTTGGTGAAGCGAACAAACCATGCACGTGATGATTGCTCCATCCTTTTTCTCTGAATCAAAATCGGCTGGTAGCTCCATATAGACTTCTTCCTCGAGGTCACTGTTAAGAAATGCATTCTTAACATCGAGTTGTTGGAGAGGCCAATCCAAATTTGCAGCCAAGGACAATAGAACCCGAATTGTGTTGATCTTCGCCACCGGTGCAAAAGTTTCTTGATAATATATCCCGTAAGTTTGAATGTACCCTTTTGCTACTAATCTTGTTTTGTAGCGTCCAATGGATCCATTTGCGTTGTACTTCACAGTGAATACCCACTTACACAATACGGCTAATTTTTCTCTTGGTTGATCGACAATCTCCCATGTCTCATTCTTCTTTAAGGCTTTCATCTCATCAAATATGGCAGTTTTCCATTTACTGTTTTGTAGAGCTTCTTCAACAATATTTGGAATTGCACTTTGTGAAAGATGAGTAACAAGAGCCTGCACTGGTTTAGACAAATGGGAATATCCAATAAACTTTGATATAGGATGTTGAGTACAACTGCGAACTCTTTTCCTTAAAGCAACAAGAATATCAACTTCATTTAAATCTAAATCATTACCTTCTGTCGAGTCAGATTCTTCGTGTACAAGGTGCTCCACATCATCTTGTTTATGCGCAATATTTCTTCTAGAGTAGGTCTTTGCAAAACGTTCAAGAAGTTGTCAGTTTGGTAAAGGAGTAGGTGGGATTATTTCGATAGGGATTGAATTTTGTGAGATATTATTTGGTGAATTGAGAGTGATTTGAACCGGATTTTCTGGCCTCTGATCAAGAGTATTTATGAGATGAATTTTCTAAAGGATGAGAATGGGGTGTAGTCAGATTTTTAGGGATAGGTTCCACAAAAATCGGATTTTCTTTCCAAAAATATACTCAGTCTTCATTAACATCAGAAACCAGAAGACATGTAGTAGGTTTGTCCCTTTGGTTTAAACTAGACTCTACCCAAAAATTTGAATCAATAACCGAATCCTGGAAAAACTCCCCCTGAGGCTGATTTTTGAGGAAATAAGGTTGATTTTCAAGAAAAGACACATCCCTAGTGATAAAATATTTTTATTTTTCAAAAGAATAGTATCTGTATCCTTTT
Source organism: Boehmeria nivea var. tenacissima (assembly GCA_018132145.1). Lineage (NCBI taxonomy): Eukaryota > Viridiplantae > Streptophyta > Magnoliopsida > Rosales > Urticaceae > Boehmeria > Boehmeria nivea. Next base: position 4,038,557 of record CM030875.1, on the reverse strand, counting down.
TGAGTAGTAGAATAACCGAGAAAAACACAATTGAAAGACCTAGAATCAAGTTTGCTACGATTGACATCATGCAGATGGACATATACAGGACAACCAAACGCACGTAAATCAAATTCTGAAAAAGTACGAGAGTTAGGAAAAAAAGACTTGAGTGTAGAAAGAAGTGTTTGGAATTTTAAAACTCTAGATGGCGTGAGATTATTAGAAACCAGACTGTCAATAAGGAATCAGGCCAGAAACGTTTGGGAGCATTTGTTGCAAATAAAAAGTGACCGAGCTACTTCTAAAAGATGTCTATTTTTACGTTCAGATACACCGTTTTGTTAAGGTATTTGAACACAAGAACTTTGATGGAGCATGCCCTTTTTAAGAAGAAAAATGCCAAGAGCAGAATTGAAATATTTTGTACCATATTTATCAGTTCTAAGAATTTGAATTTTTGTGTCATATTGAGTATGAATCATAGCATAAAAATTATCAAAGATTTGAAGAACTTTAGACTTATAATGTAAAAGATAAACCTAACTAACACGAGTTTGATCATCGATAAAAGAAATAAACTATCTTTTATTTGAAATTAAGGTAACACGGGAAGGTCCCCACAAATCACTATGAATAAGTGAAATGGCCGTGAAGGCCGATAGTTTTGAACAGGAAAAAGAACACGAGTATGCTTAGCTAGTAAACAAATTTCACACGTAAATTTTTCATTATTGGAAAATAAAGATGGAAATAAACGACGCGTATAGGAAAAACTAGGATGGCCGAGACGGTGATGAAGGAGCATGTTTTGATGACGACTAGGAGTTGGTTTAGAACCAGCAGCCACATGACAACACTTATTAGGTGAACGATTACGCATAAAATAGTAGATTCCGAAAACAGCCTTAGCACTTCCCAATCGTCCGGCCCAATAGTCGGTCCTGAAAAAGACAAAAACGAGGTGAAAAAATTGACTACACAGTTCCAGCCAGCAGTCACCATGCTGATGGAGAGTAAGTTACAAGACAATTGTGGCACATGTAGAACATTTGACAAGTAAAACGAAGTAGTAAGCCAAATAGTGCCAATGTCAGCAACAGAAGTAAAAGAACCATAAGCAAGTTTCACTATTCGATCACTATCATAGGAAAAATAATCTCGAAAAAAGAACGGATACCCGTCACATGATCAAATGCACCAGAGTCTATGATCCAAGGTTCACCTGCAGTAGCCGAGTCGGTTAGAGAAGATAAGGCAGTACCATGAGCCATGAATGAGATCGAGGTACCAGCAAAGAGTTTTCTTAGATGATCCATTAGAGCCTCGGGGAAAGGCAACTTAGATGTAGAATCTGGTACAAGTTTAGAGGCAGCGAGCAGACCCTTGCTATCATTACCACGAAGATGACGTGGGACCCAATCATTGGGTTTAGCATGTAGCTTCCAGCAGGTGGCTTTGGTGTGGTATGGTCGTTGATAGTGATCACACCATTATGTGTTCTTCGATTTGGTGCGTGCAGCAAATATGAAAGATTTGACTACCGGTGAGGTAGGACCCACCATCACCTGTTTGCGGCTTTCTTCACGACATACCTCAGCAAATATCTCATCGAGACTAGGCAACAGTTTGACACCGAGAATCCGGCCACGGATCTCATCAATTGATCGATCAAGACCAGCCAAGAAGTCATAAATACGCTTACGGGTCAGAATTTGGAGATAAAAGGAAGCATCAGAGGGCTCGTACCAATTCTGATGCGTGAACAAATCCAATTCTTGCCACAATTTGGTCAAGCGATTAAAATATTGAGTAACAGTGAGTTCACCTTGACGCAGATTGAGTGACCTGGTTCACAAATGAAACATTTGTGAAGAGTCTTCAAGATTCGAATAGGCTATGGTGACAACATCCCAGATCGCCTGAGCCGTAGGATAAAGAACGTAGATCTCAGCAATGGAATTCTCCATCGAATTGATGAGCCAAGACATGACCATCGAATTGTTGATGTCCCACGCAAAGAAGGAAGGATCCGTATGCTCGGGTGGGGAAAGAGAGCCATCGAGGTAGCCAAATTTTTCTTTGCCATGAATAACCAATTGAACAGATCGTGACCATGAAAGAAAATTACGTCCAGTCAATTTGAACGAAGTGATTTAAAGTGTCCGTGAATTATCAGACTAGACAGTGGGAGTAATTATGGTGGTAGGTTGAGTGATCTCCGAAGAGACATCTGAACCATTGTCGCTGGTTACTCCTGGTGTATTCATCTCTTCCTTAAATAAAATATACTCTTGATCCTCTGATACCATAAAACCATAAAACATGAGGTAGATAAAAGAGCATTGTCGAAAAATTATCTCTATTTTTTTCATTTATAATAAGAGAAAATTACACATCTATATTCCTTAGACATGATATTTACAAAAATGTTAGATTAAATTAGAAATTCACAAAAGTATTCTAACATTCCATAAGCAATACAATATTCCTAAGTACTTAAAGAAAAAAAAAATATTAATATTTTATTCAACTGCAGAGAAATATAATTTTTAATTGAGAAATATGATATTGTAAAGACATCACTTGAAACCGTCACACCCATACAAACCTCCAAATAAAAATGAACAGAGAACTAATATACATATAAGCACAGTAATACACCACTTCATCGAGAATATTCCATTGCGTGAGTAATAAATCATTCACACATATGATTTCAATTTTACTATAATTTGAGGTATATATATATATACATATATATTGAAGTTGTTTCTTTTGTTATACAGACCTAGTTAGTAGGAACTATTTTTGAATAAAATATATTTAAATAAATTGTATTTCAAAATGTAAACGAATTAGTACCAACCCGGCTATTATTTGAGCCTTTGGGTATCCATACCCATTTAAGTAATTTTATCTCTTAAAATATATTTATAGAAAAACTCTAGAGTCAAAATTAAATTTGTAAATATCTTCTTACTTAGGACTAGATATAATATTCTCCCTCAGAATAAAGTGTTTAAATATACAATCCTAGGAAGCTATTTCTGAAAAATATACAGATTAGTATCCCTAATATTAAAGGCTAATAAATTACTAAAATCAAGGCTAATTATGGGCTGTATTAGAATAGAATAGGAAACTAACTAATAGACTAATTTCTATCCTGAATGCGTCAACAATAAATGTTCCCAATATTATCAAGCTTTTATTGATATGGGAACCGTCTTCAAGCCTCACACCTTCTGCACCTGTTTTTGCAGCATGCTCTAAACCAGCAATGTCAACTAAATTCTACAAATAATAATAATTAAAAAAAAATCATCAGCTAGCATTTTAAATAAAATCGTTAAAAACACTGATCAAATCAAAAGAACATTAAAAAAAATGGAAAAGAAAAACACAATAATAACATACCAAAACCGATACACAAACTGCATCGCAAGAACTTCCACTATCATGATCTTCAGTTTTGTCCGGACTCTCTCTATAATCTAATTGTAGCAACATTACAAGGTCAATATAAGATCATAAAAAACTATAACAAAATATCAATAATAATGAAAGACATCGCATCATCATTTACCATGCGAAATATAGTATGGGACCTACTACTGTGGATGTTCATATTTGTCTCTCCAATATGCCCGATGAGCTGAAATTTCTTAAGTTGCTCAACGCCTCAGTGTAGAGTGAAGAAGTCAGGAGAGAAGAGCAAAACAATTCTCGTAAAATTTTATGTTTTATTGGAGAAACTACGGATGCTCAAACTTTCAATTTTGGCTTAATTTATTCAATATACTAGAAAAATTCAAATGAAAAAGAATACTCTAAATTCTCAAATAACTAAAGACTCTAAGACATTAGGTTACATTCTCCAAATTGCATGAAACCAAGGACCTGTTCGGATGTGGCAACAATTTCTTCTCGCAACCCAGCAGCATAGATTCCCCGCTGCAAACATGAAGAGAACGAACAGTCAATAAGTACAGACCATCAAAATGTTTGCACTATCATTTAAAATAACTACCTCTACGCATTCATGAATGTGTAATTTTCGATGCTCATGAGCCAACAAATCATTAATTTCCACGTTATAGATCTCCATATATGACATTCACAGAATAAATTCCCGATCCACGTCCTAGAACAGAAAAGCAAAATTACAAATACGATTAAATACTAAAACTTCAAACAACTTCAATATTAACAAAATGACTTAAGGAGCAAAACATGTTGAGTTATAGGCACATTTCCAAGAAACATAATAATAATAATAATAATAATAATAATAAAGAACAAGCTATGACTTATACATGTACACAAGTACCAAATTTTTTATTTTTTATATTTTTATTTTTTTTACGATAATAACGAAAATAATTGGCATTCAGTATCAAAACACAAACCCGTACCTTATGAATCATATCGAACAGATTACGCACAGCAAGAGGAATCACACCCGGCTCCGAAGCCAAGCCTCGCATGGTGTAAGTCTTTCCACTATTGGTCTGCCCATAGGCAAACACAGTACCTGCAATCAACTTCAAAAAAGTCCAGATTCAAATTTCGAAAAACCTCCAAATAAAAAACCTGAAATTCAACCAAAAATCCCAAATCGCAATACCGTTGAAACCCCTAACTGTTGCACCGACAATTTCCTTGGTGCACGATTCATAAACCTCTGTGGTCTTACTATCTTGGGAGAAAATCTGGTCTGAGAAATCATCAAAACCGCCATGAAAATCAACGGACCAGAGTCTAGGGAAAGAGAGGGAAATATTACCAAATTCGAACTTGGAAGAGTGGTTAGGGATGAAAATGGAGTTGCCGGAGATACTCCATAGACTAGACTTGGCGTCCTCAGTGGTGAGAAGTCGAGCTAGGACTGTGACGTGAATTCTCTCCATTAATGGCTGTCGGAGAGAGAGAGAGAGAGAGATTTTTTGGGGACTAATGAGTTTTGAGTTCGGACTATTAATGTGAATTCTCCAGCAGTTTCTGAATTCTCTCCATTAGTTACTAGTTATTTTTAAACTAATGATAAAAGTAACTAGTCATAGTTTAATGAGATTAAGTATATAATCATTCATAAAAATTGTTACTGTGATTATAAAAATGATTACCATGATTACAATATGATTATTCTAATGGCCTAAACCAAGACCATTTTTATAAGTAATTATTTTCTATTTTTTAGAAAAATAACTAGTAAGATCTTATTGGTTGTGACTATTTTGAGGGAAATTAGTTAGTTTCATCAAATTGGCCAACTTTTTTTTACCATAGATAAATATTGGTGCAAATAATAATATTTTGACTTGCTGGAATTTTTGTACTTGTTAAGAATTCTTCTTCAACTTGAATGTTATTTAAAAAAAAAAAAAAAAGAAACTTCCTAACTTTTCAAGTCCAATTTATTAGTGCAATTTTATGGTTTAGCCCAATTTCACTATACCAATTAATTATTTAACTGGCCATTTTGGCGCAATTAGTAGGGGTGTATATGGAACCCGACAACTTGATCAACCTGTGACCCAACCCGAACTAACCCGAACCTAAATTCAACCCAACCCGGGTTGGGTTAGGACTCAACCTTTGCTCTCCCCTACCTGCTCCAGCGGCCTCTACGTGCTGCCGCCTCGCTCGCTCTCCTCCTAGCGAGCCCACATCGAGCTCCGCCTCGCAGAAACGCGCCATCGCGTTTCTGAGTTTCAACAAACCCCGCTGTCGATCGCCTTCTCTCCGACCACACGAGCACGCCAAGCCTGCTGTTTGTTCGTGTTCGGTGAGCCTCAAACTTTTGTCAACGCATTTTTCATTTGTTGGATTAGCACGATAGCATTATTGTAATGTTCGCTAGTGTCCTGGTTATTCATCGCATTAAAATTTATGATATCACGATGTTATGAGATTGTTTAGTCTAAGATGATATCACGATGAAGCTTATGATTTGGCATTATAATTATGTCATTGACGCGTTGCTTTAGTTTTTCACGTTGAATTTTATTTGAGACGGTAGTTTAAGGGTATTATTGTTTGGTTGGTTGAATCGTTAATTTTGATTATCGGAACATTTATTATAATTCGGCGGTGATCGACTTTTTAATTGAATTTAGAATAGTAGTGATTTTTGGACTTTTGGGAAAAAGGATTTGCATAATTGCAATATTAAGGGATAGGTTTGCTTGATTTTAACATGTTACCTTGGTTTGGAGTTTATGATTGGAGAAATTTTAAAGAGAGTCTTTTTGAATGATAAATGAGATTTTCTTTCAAAAAAAAAAACAAAAAAGAAAGAAAAAAACTAGAAAAGGAAATTGTGTAACTTTGGGGATAGGATTTCACGATCTCTTTAATCTAATCGTAACGAGTCGTATTTTTGTAAATGAACCCGTTTGAACTTAAAACGAGTCATTGGATTGGGACACGGTTCCGAGTGTTTCGTGTCGTGTTTTCATTCAAGTTTGAAACTTAATTCGATCTTTATTTTTTCGAATTGTGCAGGAACGTCGACAAAGCACGTTAGAACTCACGACCCTCCACCGTCCTTTTCAAAGGTATAAACGGGCGGTTGGAATTGAAGTCTTAGCATTAGCCACGATGGCGCTTCATGTGGCTTTTGTTTTACTTGTATGTTCATTGTTTAGTGTGAAACCGCGCCATTATGGCTCAATATGGAATTACTAGAATGCTTTAAACTTGATTTCAAAGAAATGATATTATTTTTTTGTGTGGTTGTTGATGATTAATTTGACCAAACTGAATTCAGTATTGGGTTGTTATTAGGTGAACTTCTGTTGGGATGTCAGAAAAACAGAGGAAATTCTGCTGGATTTCCAGTCAAACTTTAAATACGTAGTTAAACAATTAGATCAAAGAATCAATTTCTCACCTAATTTAGTCAACGACATGCCCGTTAGTCGGGATTGACGGTTAACGTTTAGGCGATGACACACGGGACGAGAACCCCTAAAGGAGTTTCTCGAGGACCTGTCTGTCATCCCACCGTCTAAGATTCATTTCTAGTGATCCGTCAACCCTGAAAGTTTTCCTTCCTCTCTAATAACTAGTAAACCACGGCGTTGACCCTCTAATTCTCGTGTTGGACAGAAGTACCACTCATCAAGGTTCAAGGAGGGACACTGCTAGGAAAAAACTACGAGGATCGAGGCGAAAAGCTTAGGACCTCAAGTAAGTGGTATCTTACTGTGACACGAGTAGACTTAACTATAGTGCCACCAAGGTACGCAATAGGTTATGGCCCTTGATATGCCCTGGTTTGCTAGATTGTGTGTTATTTTACAACTTGACATATTGTATGAAGGTTGATAATACATATTGTGATTGAACAAGTTTGTGGTCCACGTGCGAGAGATTTTCTTAGTTTCGCTTTGTATGATCGGCATTTGTATGTAACATTGTATGATGTTCATAGTGGAGTTCCATAAATGTGTGAACCAATGTAAATCGTGTATTTGTTGGTAGTGTTTGCTGTGGTTACGTGAATATGGGCTCACGTTCCTATTTGTCTCGCTAATCAACAAATCTGCAAGTATGGGATTGTAGGTTTGTTTGTGTCGTGACATGTTTGTGTGTATGTGTGTACGTTTGTGTATGTTTTCTGTATATGTGGGTATGGGACCATGGACATTAAATTTTTCTTATCGATTGAAGAAGTTAGCGTTGGTTGGAGTGAGTGAGTTTAGACTAGACTGCACGGGGGCATACTCGAGTATCGGATTGGCCTGGACGGAGGCCAAGCCTGCACGGCGGCATACCCGAGTACTTGCTTGTCCTGAACGGAGGCGTAGCCCGCACGGGGGCATAATCAAGTATCGGGTTGGCCTGGACGGAGGCTTAGCCCGCACGGGGGTATACCCGAGTACTTAAACGGCCTGAACGGAGGCGTAGCCCGCTCGGGGGCATACTCGAGTATCAGGTTGGCCTGGATGGAGGCCTAGCCCGCACGGGGGCATATCTGAGTACTTGAACGGCCTAAACGGAACCTAGCCCGCACGGGGGCATACTCTAGTACCAGAATGGCTTGCATGGAGACCTTAGCCTGTACGGGGGCATCCTAGAATTCTAAAACGGCCTGAATGGAGGCACAACTCGTATGGGGGCACACTGGAATTACGAAATAGGTTGAAAGAAGAACCAGCCCTCTAAGGGAAAATATTTGGGTTGTTGAAAGGCTCGCTTAGTGGCCAGAGTGACAACACTTAAGTCTACAAAATAGCACAGTGTACATGCGAAGAGTGGTTACAAGATGCTAGAATGATAAGATCTAGAACGGTCCGTAAAGGGGCTCAAACTATAGACTCCGAAATGGTCTGTTGAGGTATAGAAAGGATTGGAAAAGTTCTTCTAGTTTGTAAGAGATTCAAGGATCTCTAACAAATCGTACACACGCATGTAGGCGGGGCTCAATCTAAGAGCTTTGAAAGTTAAAAGACTTTCTTAAGGAGGGTGACAATGGGGATTCTTGAATTCATTGAAAGCCTAATTATCTTGATCGATCCCACGTCGCATTTTCCTCTTAGATCAACCTAGTGCTTGACTCATTAAATAACCCACCTCATCATCCACTTATTGAGCTTGCAGCTCACCAGTGTGCTCGTGTTGTAGGTAAGTTGAAGGGAAAGCTTGAGGGTTAGGCGACAACAACGGAAGACGGCAGGTGCATACGGGACCGACCTTGGGACCGTTGTGTGGATCGCCGGTTAGCCTTTGGCAGAAGTTTTTCAAGCCATATTTTTCTTTCAACAAATACTCAATGAAAACTAATTTTGAATGTCATGAGGTCACGGTTGAAAATCCTTGTTTTAAGAACTAAATCAAATTTAACCGTATTTATGGGATATGGAATGTTTTACAAAATTGTAGATCACTTTATAATATATGAACCTTGATGATATTTTACTAATCCTATGTTTTGGGTTGTTACAATTATAAAAATTGTTACCATGATTACAATAAATGTTATTATGGTTAAAAAAATTATTACTGTTATAAAAAAATATTTTTGTGTAATAAATTTTATAACATAAAAAATGACTAGATCCTTAACTAATAAAAAATTGATTATTTTTCATAAACATTATTAAAAAATAACTATTTTATAATAATCTATTTCCCTTTTATGGATACTAAAATAAGAAAAGAAATTTGCTGTCCCCTTTGGCTGTCTCAAACGTTGTCCCTTCCAATTAAAAACTGACACCTTACCCATTACTATTTAATATATTAATTAAAAAATTAATTAATAACAACACATGTGAATGGGACAGCGTTTGAGATACAAAAATGGGATAGCAGATTTTACACTAAAATTATATTGCCAATATGAAATAATATTAGTTTCTTATTTGTATCAAATTAAGTATTATTTAGGGGGACTTTGAGCAATACTCTTTTCTTTGCCCAATAGTAATCTATGTTCTTTCTATGTTGAATATTTAATTTATGCTCTAACTTTTACACCACAAACCTAAAGTAGAAACTTAAAAAAAAAAACACTTTATTTGACGTATAAATTTTACAGTGGGTATTTTTTAAATTTTTTAACATTATGTGTATTTTCCTAAAACATACACTTCAAAATGAATATTTACCTAATTGACCCTTATTTTTAATAATAGGTTTTTAAATGAGTTAATCATTGTAATTCTTTTAAAAATACTTATGTTTGGGGAAATTGTAGAAAATAATAATTTTTTTATATTTTTAAAAACAACACATGTTTAAAAATAGAGAAATTATAGTGAATACCCAATTTTTAAAACTTAATGTAAGTTATTACCCAACCTTTTAAAAAATGTAACCAACTACCCAAATGATTCAATTACTTACACAGTGGTAAGTGATGGTAATTCACTTAGTTACCAAAAGCATGTGCAAGCAATTCACAAATTGACTAGAAACTCAATTACTTCAAAAGTTTGGGTATTTATTTTTATTGTTATATAAATTCTAAGTATTTGCCTACTTCACCCTTAAGAATATTATAAAATTGCCCCTGTTAAAATTTTGTTTAAAAAAAACTATAATAATATATTTTTTTTTTTTACATTTCAAATTCTAAGTACACAATCTGTAAAATATTTTAGAGATATTTATGGATTTAATCATTTTTTAAAAACACGTTTTAAGAACTAGCCAATTTTTTGAAAGGTTAATGATGTAGCCATTGTAGTAGTGAATTAGGTTTTAATTTATATTTGTTACTATTTTGCCCTCCATCAATTTCTCTCTTTCAAAACAACCATATTTACTGTACGTACATGGTGTTCTCGATCTCTCCGAGGTCCATCCGTGACGCGTATAACATGATCGATATAATGTCTAAGAGAAAGAATTATAATTGTATCATAATAACAACTTTTATTATGTCGGTAGCAAATTTTGTTATAGCTCGACCACAAAATTGTCTCAAATTTTGTTAAAACCCGTGAATACGTAAAAGAGGTTGCAACAAATTTTGGTACAACCCGTTGTTACATTGTCACAAATTTTTTTATAACCCAACCATATATTGTCTCAAATTTTGTTACAACCCGAGAATAAGTAAGAGAGATTGTAACAAATTTTGTTACAGCTCCGTGGTAGATTGCAACAAATTTTGTTACAATGCGAGGGTACATAGGTCATTACGTGGGTTTGATGGCTAGATTATTGTTTGGTTAAAACATTGGTTAATTTTTAGAAATATTTCTTCCAAAATGGCTAGAAACGTATTCTACTGAATATTTTAATCTCAGTTAACTTATTAATCATTTTAGAGTTTAAATTTAAATGATTTAATCCCAAAAATGCTAAAATTGAAGAAAGAGACATCATACGCAAAATAATCAACCAAATGGACCAAAATACTTAAATAATTACTCAAAATAACCGTCCAATATCAAACAAGTGTTTCTTAAAATTTCACATTCATCAAAATCATCATTATCAAATATATATATCGACTACATCAAAGGCTAATTAGTTCAAAAAATAATTAATTTCCTAAATTTTAAAAGTTAAGGCTAATTCTAAAAAATCATCCAAAATTTTGGGTAAATCCTATAAAATCTCTAATTTTTTTACACTTCAAATTTTACTATATAAATTAGAAATGTCAACAAAATCATTACAATTTATTTATCGCAAAACTCTTAACAGTGGTCATTTTTAAATTTTTTTGAAATAATGTAATTATTTTTTTTTATGAAAATTCAACTTTAATTTAATTTTACAAGTCACCCTTATTTTATAGCTTAAAAAAAAAAAACAAACAAACTTGTCTTTTCTTATTATTTTCCTTCCTGTAAAATTGTTTAACCTTAGTCCTTATAACCAACGGCACATTTGCTTTTTTTTTTTAAGCTTGTGTCCAATAAATATTTTGAAAAATATTTTAAATAGTCTTATCATTTTGTGGATTTCGAAACAATCAAATGGTTGATATTTAAGAATTTTGTATTGAGATTTGAAAAAGTGGAAAAGAATAGAATGAGAATGGGAATGATAAAAAGAAAAATTGTGTCTCAAACATGTAATATTTATCATGTATGATTTTTTTGTTCTAATCGCTCTACGTTTTAATTTGAGTTCATGCTTTATAATAAACTTTTTATTAAGTTTCCTTTGTTTTTTAATTGTTATATTATACCATAAAAAATAAATACGATTTGTAAGTTTTTTTTTTCAGTTAAATAGAAGTGGACAATCATATTAGAACAACTTCTAACTAAATTAGGGCCATAAACGATACGTCTTTCATATTGCAAATGACAATCATTTTGTCCTAGGTTGTTACTACCACTTACTCAATCGTTACTTTTACCTCTTATAACATTACACTGAGTGTTTATATTAAATTATTGAACTCCAATACACAATTACGTAAATGCCTCTTCTAAAAAAAATTGCGTAAATGACTCGTTAAATTATTGGTGAGTTGTAAAAATGGGCCAAAATTAAATGTTTATTTTAAATGATAGCCTATGTTTCAAAAAATTAAAAAAAATAGTCATGTTACGAATTGTATAATAGAAAAGTGTCACACAAAATATAACAGATCTATAAATATTTGTAAAGTATTATTTAACACTTCAAAAAATAATGAGTAAAACTTGAAGTGTTACAAAATATCTTACAAAAATTTACAAATGTGTTATATTTTATGTGACACTTTTCTGTTATATAATTCGTAACAAGACTATTTTTTTTAACTTTTTTGAAGCATGGGCTGGACTTTTAAAATGATATTTTTTTTTAATTATTTCCTACGATTTCTCTTAAATTATTGAACTTCAACACATAATTACATAAATGTCTATTCCTTGTCAAGTCATTGTATATTTTTTTAATAAAATATTACATTTTGTTTGTGCAAAAAAAAAATGTAATATTTTATTAAAAAAATAAATATTACATTTAGTTACACTTTTATTCAACTACCAAAACTGACAGACCTCGAAAATAATGATAGTACGATTAATCTCCATCACACAACTAACTAATGCTCTACTAATTGAAAACTTTAACCACGTATAGGCAACGTGGAGCATTGGTGCTCCAAAGAATAAGTGGAGTATTAAAGAAAAAACCATAAATATATATATATATATATATATATTCACATTTATATTACTAAATTAATATTAATCTTTTTACTGCTAATCATCCTCCATGAATGCCAAAAACAACTAAAATACTTAATCATTTTGCTTTTTTTTTTTTTTTTCTAAAACTCGAACAATCAATCATCTCTTTCAATATAAGAGATGTGTAAATACAACAAACTAGAATAATCCGACATTGGGTTCTAACTGGAAAAAAGAAGGGACTCATTTAGATGGACCATCGAACTTTAAGTAATCCAAAACGTCTTTCGATGACGTTTCTAATTGCCCCATGTTTCATGTTAAAATATTCTTCATGATTAATAGGCCTACCTTCCTCCTCTCTTAAATGGTAGCGGGCACTTTGATTAGGTTATAGGAAGCCCTCACCATTAGCGTATCCAACATTACAAGATAATCGTAACCTAAATAAATAAATAAATATATATATATATACAGTTGTCAACAAACATATTAGCATATGAAAATTACATCAATTAAGAACATAAACATAATGTTAAATACTATTGTATACCTCTAGGACTCTTGCTACTTGCCTTTTGGTTTAGTTCCATGGAATCTTTTTGGTAGAATTTTGGTATCATTAACCCAAATCATATTGAGATTCAAAATTTTTTTTTTCTATTTCTAACAGTAGGCGTGTGCCCTAGAAATTGGGGCTTTTTAAATATGTTTTATTAGAAGTATAATTGAAGTAAAATATTTCTTTGTTTTGATTATTATGTCTTGGGTTCTCAGCTGTGAGGATATTTTGGTAGGTTTAATTAATTTTAGACTCTATTTGGTCTTTAACCACTGACGAGGGCATGAATCTGTGATAGGATTGGACAAAGTCTAACCACTTTTCTTTATCTTTATTCAATGACAAACGCCGTCCCCACTAGGGTGATTTAGTGAAAAGAAAATGAGACCCTAAAGCTTGTTTGCGGTTGCGAATTTGTTAGTCGCGGCTTATATAAAATTTTATCAATTAATAATTTATACATTTTAATAAATTATACAAATAATTTACCTATAAGTTAATACTTTTCAAGAATATAATTTCATTAATAATTTTTAAAAATTATTAACACGTGTTTATTTGAAGGTTATGCCAGATACTGAAAAAAAAAAGATTGATATAATACGTAAGTTCTCTCTACCTTTATCATGGGTTTGTACTAAAATTTCATATACACTTTGCCATAAACCTATATGAAAATCACAGCAAAAGAATTGGTGTAATGCCTTAAAAAAAAAAACTAACTGAGATGCTTAGTTAGTTATATTTAGATATTTTGCTTAAATAATCTAAATTAATATTTATATGTATTAGTAAATTTAATTGAAAGCTAACAAAATTTAAATATTTTGTAGTGCAGAGCCGAATATTCTGTGTCAAATAATTGATGTGCTTTGGTCAGTTTTGATCTTTTAATTAAATTATGATGAGGTATGTGATTATTGATGATTCCTTAAATTTATTAAATGGTATAATATATAGTTATTTTTATATATAATACATATATACATATACTTTTGTGTTCTTTAAATAATTTCCCAAGGCATTAAAGCCCGAGCCTAAGCCCAAAGCCTAAAGCCCAAGCCCAAGCCCAAACCTTGATGAGTCTAGCCTACGCCAAAAAGGTCCAGCCCTTAGTCTGGATATATATATATATATATATATATATATTCATTTCCCTTGCTATCCTGTGCATTTTACATCACCGACTAAAAAAAAAAAAAAAAGAGAGGTAGAGATAGAAGGAGAAAAGAATCAGCATAGCACACCAAGCCACTCTTCTTATTAAACTTAATCATCTTTTCAATTTGCAGCCTTCAAAAATAGAGAAAGTAGTTGGGTAAGTTGAAATCCTTTTTTAATTTACTTTTGTGGTGAAAATTTAACTTTAATATAAAGCCCTAAATTGGTCTAGTTGAATTTTCTTCTATCTTTTAGAGTGAAAATCATGTTTTAATTGTGTTTTATGTTTAATTTACTATATATTAAGCTTAGAATTAAGTGGGTAGTATTTTTCCCTAATATTTGTCTATGATTGGAACTTTATAAAAATAGTCATTGTGTTGTATATTTAGACTTGTAAAGTAGATTGCTACTTTGCCATGTGATATGAAAAGTTGAGATTTTTAGATATAAAAAAAAAAAAACGATCATAGTGTCGTAAAAGTTTCAAGTAAGATTATTTTCCAGTAGTAGTTTTATAATCAAATTCTAACTTTATAAAAGCGAATTGTCTGACATTGTGAAGTTGAAAAGCACATCAATTGTTTGGGCAAGGATATTGATCATCTACACTAGCTTGTTGATCTCTAAGAGGTAAGTAGAATTCTTACTTTTTTCAAAACCATCACAGGAAGCAATAATACATGTTATGTGCTCTGTATGCTTAAATGAACTATATGATAGATTGTGTGAATTTTGCTATATTGAATATGGTTTCAAATGGAAAAAGAAAGACTAATATACTCTTGTTTGGACACTTCAGATATAACTACCAGTTTTGGTTTGATATTTAGGTAGACAAAGGACGCGGGGGACCAGCGGATCCAATCATAGTGGTCAAATCCCGTGAGGCTTAAAAGCTAAGACAGGGTAGCCAAAACTCTTGTAAAGGGAAGGTGAATTCCTCTTGGCGTTAGGTGTTTAAGAGGAATGAACTTTCTTAAATTTTGGCCAGTATAGAACAAGTTCCGAAAACTCACGGCCTATCGGATGTTAAGCTAAGATTTATACTTAAATGGGGCCCAAATAATTGATGAAAAGGCTGATGTTTTATGCTAAGAAAATAGGTACAATAACAATAATGAATCTTTTATGTGTTTTTATTATCATGTAAAATGAAAGTTGCTACATGCTGAGCGTTAGCTCATATAGTTTCTTGTGATGTAGAAAACGAATCTCATGAGCAATAGGACTTGGTTGTGTTGCCACCCTTTGCTTTCTAAATGTTCATATGCAAGAAAGGAAGATCGTGTAGTATAATTTTTTAGAAAACTAGTTGTATTGCGCTATGAGTATGTTATTCTAGCTAGAATATATATTTGAAAATTGCCTATTTTTATTTCGTAAGATATGCAGCTTTATATTTTGGTAACTTTTTGCACAGTTTATTTTAAAAATGGGTTTGCTTCCGTGTTTTGTATTATGTTTATAAAAATCCTGTGATGTAAAATACGTTGTTAAGTATGTGGGTGTTACAATTGGGAACTTTTCTTTATTGCCCAAATTTCAAAACTACAATTTAGACCTCCAAAACAACCTCTTGCACTGAAATTTTCTTCTTTCCAACCCTTTTGCCATTGATCAAGAAATTCTTGGGCTTCTTCTGTATTCTAATAGCCTCTCAATGGCTTCTTTGCCTTTAACACTCTCCTGCAACATGAGGAACAAAAAAATTAGCATACAAACAAAGACACACACACAATGCAAAACATTAATTTGGATTCGAGATTGATTACCGAAACCCGGCTTGTATTCGAAACTCGAGTGTCGATATTTATAGATTCATTGTTTAGGCTAAAAAATTTATGCAGATCATCTGAACTTGCCTATAGGAAGTGTTACGATCAGGATCTATGGTAACAACCTGCTTATCGTATAAAGAAAGATGGCATTTAGTTGGGATGTGCTGAGGGGGTGGACGACCGAGTCGGGAATTAAGGGTTCGTCGGCTCCGATCGGGGCGGAGGGGGAATTATTGGGTGTGGCGACATTCCCGTGGTCGTTATTCACGAAGTCGCAATGTAAGCGGATGCGCGTGGCCTTCACCTACAATGTTTGTGGGCAGAGAACCACTTTACCTCACAAACCATTAATAATTTTCTCTCACTCTAAACTCTCTCTCTCTTCTGAAGAAACATGATTGTGTTTTATCATGAAGATGTAACCCCTGCCCCCGGGGTTATCCTTTTCGGTACTTTTTCGATAAACGAGTTAGTCGTTTTTGTTTTTAACGACCCTTCGTTAAATTGATTTTATCTCGTCTTGCGACTAGGAATCACTCTCATCATTGCATTATCTAAATTATGATTAGAATACTTGTGCTTATATTCTTGGTGGCCATTTATTTTAAAATCGACTCCTTAAAGTGCAAATTTGCACCGTGAGTCCCTGAACTTTCAAGAAATTATAAAATTAGCCCAATTTAGAAAAACGACTATTTTTTGGGTTGTAATCTGTTTTTAAGGATACATCATGATTTATAATCATATTATTAACCATAGTTTCAAATTTGAAACCATTCTTAGTTAAAACGAAGCCGAAACGGCTTAAACTCGAAACGGCTTAAGCCGAAACGGCTTAAGAAAGGGAACGAGCTCGGAACGACCACTTATAAATTGACATTTGAACTTTTAAACAGCATTTTAGAAGTTTCTAGTAACTTAAACAAGTATCGTTAAGTCTCGGATTAGACGAAATTTGAATTAGGTCAAAACTCCGACCGATAGTTCGAAATAGGGGCGTTTAGGCCTCTTCGTGAGGAACGGGCCTCGGGAAAGGTTCCCGACCCCTCGGGCCAGCCCAAAACCGTTCTTATTTGACCCTTAGTGGGCTTGGTGTGTTAAGAAATAATCCTAGGCCCAAAATCAAAGTGAAATCCGTGGGCCCCAAGTGAGAAGAAGTGATTGAGTGTTGTGATGGTTAAAGTAGAATAAGTGACGAACCAATGAAATAAATCCAAGGATTATTTCATTGGTGGCACGTTTAACCCAACCAATCAGAAAATGGTCATCATGGGCGCCATTTTTGAAGAAAGAGAAGGGAAAATGAAAGGCCTTAGTGTTTTTACTCTTGTTGGATCCTAGCCTTAGGATTTGAATCCTTTAACCACCAAGTTTGAATCAATGCCCAAGATTGATTGGCATTATCAATTAATTAGCATTATTGGAATTAAAATCTTGGAGAATATGCATGAATGATATCCGGCCATTGAGGTGAAGAGAGAGAGTGGGACTAGTCATTAAGTTGCTTGGAGAATGCAACTTAATGATGAGGGCCTTGAATAACGAAAAGTTTTCCTCTTGATAAATTACAACCGTAGGACTGGTTGATGCAAAGAATTAAGGGCTAAGATGAATCAAAAGATCTAACAATTATTTTAAATGAGGAATTAAAATAATTGGAAGAGAGAGAGAGAGGAAAAATTCGGCCAAGAGAGAGAGAGAGAGAGAAAGAGACAAGTGAAAATTCTCTCTAAAGTTTGACTCTTAAGCTCCAATTTTTGCTTTTCCTTGGCAAAAGTTTGAGAGAAAATCCGTGGGAGAGTGAGAGAGAAAAGAAAAGAGAAAACTTTGAGTGAGAGAAAAACCAAAGAAAAGAAAAGAAAATAGAGGCTAGAGTTAGAGAGAAGAAGCTGAGCAAGGAGAAGAAGAAGCAAGGAGAAAAGCTTCGAAAACCTTAGTTCGTTAAGGTAAAAAAATCCGTGCCTTGTCTTAGCTCTTCTCCATTATTTTTTTGTAACCCTAAAACCAAACCTAAACCTTGTATTATTCTGCTCTAAGAGTTAGGAAGCCACACGTGGTGGTTTGGAGAAAATCTAAGGTGACTATTCGGCCAAGAAGGAAGCTCGCCGAAAGGAAGCTAAAGGATCCGAAAAGCTAGGTATAATTTCTAACCCTAGAGTGACGAGAGGATCTTTTCATTTCCTTAAGCTCATTAGATTAACCATGGATGTAATAGGTTTGAGTTGTAACTGTTTTTCAAGGCCTCTTTAAGATTTAAGTTTGCCGAACGCGAGTTTAAGGAAGCTAGATCGGCTAGCTTCCGGATATTTCAACTAGTGTTCGGTTGTGTTTGTGTTTGTTTGGCTTGCATGTCTAGGGTTCAGATTTCTTGTGACCTTGAGTTTTTGTTTGTCTTTTTATTTGTTTGCATCGCTGCTTGGTTATGTTTAAAATGTGAAAATGATTTCAAAAACGCCATGCACACGATGGTTTCTAACGGACCGAAGTGAAACCATTTTCAAAATAAAATTGGTAAATTTCTCTTGAAAAATCTGAGCCTAAGTTTGTGAAATTGCCATGGTTTGTTTATTTGTTCTTTGAATGTTTAACTTACTGTTTTTAATTAGGTTTTATGTTAAAAACAAAATAGAAACCGAAAAGACACTTAGAGATAAGTGTCTCGGTCAAAACCCGTGAAAACGTTCGAAAGCGTCTAGCTTGAGAATCGTTTTCACGCGGAATTTAAAGCTTCGATGAAAGGTTTCAAAAAAGAGAGAAAACAAAATCTCCTTAAAACCTAGAAGCAATTCATCTTTTGTTAAACAATGAGATTTGGAAAAAGTTAAGAACAACGTTTTACTGAAAAATAACGGTTTCGCGTGATGTCGCGAAACTAGTTTCAAAACGCTATGATTTATAAATTGAAAGTTGTGCACCAATTTTCTACTATCAAGTTGGGTTTGGAAATCAAACATAAATACTTTTCAAATGTAAAGCTTTCTGCCTTAATTCGATTTTAAGACCGATAAAAGAACGAGTTAAGTTTAAGGGCTCAAAACGACGTTTTCATAACGTAGTCAAAACCGAAGGTTCAAGGAAGTCTCAAACTAATGTAAGACGGGCGTCGAGACTTAAATGGACTTAGTCTAGCCCATACATAGTGAGATGAGAACCATAATTGTTCAAATCGAACTAAACGGGCTTTTTCAAACGAAACGAGACTCGGTTTCCTTGAAACCGAGTATTTTTCTTAAGAAACGGTCGTAGTGCGTGAAAACCACTATGCCGAGCCCAATAGTATTTTGTAAAATAAATCCTAATTGAAAAAGGATTTAATGAACACTTTTTAAATAAAAGGAAGCTTATCAAATAAGCTTAGTGTTCAAAAGTATTTTGCGAAAACACTAAGACGGACCAAGTGTCCCGTCTTAGAGACGTTTAAAATGTCAAGGCCATTTTTGGCCTTGTATTAGTTTTTAAAGCCCAAAGATTGTTGGACCAAATTGTTTTAAATTGAGAAGGCCATTTTAGGCCTTCACTTTGTTGAAAACCTAAATCCTTAGTAGGCCTAACAGTAAGGAAGTTGTGAAGACCACTTTGGGCCTTATTTTAGCCCGAAGCCCAAATTACCTGTTTGGGCCTCAGAAGTGGCTAAAGCCCAAATGCATCAAGGCCAACTATGGAAGAAGGACTTGAGCCTTGTAGTGGGCCACCTTAAGTAGCCCAATCAAAGTAAGTCATTAGAAAACCCATCGAGTTAAGATTAGACTTTCCTAAGCTCAGCCGAACTTTGAATAGTCCGAAGATTTCAAAAGACGAAAAACCGTCTAGGAAAGCTTAAGATGGAAACCCGAGCACTTAGAAAATTAATTAATAGTTCATCTCGTGTTTACGAGACAATCAAACTTACGAGACCATGTCTTCTATTCAAGGACAAGGACACACGAAGGTGGTCGGAGCTCAGATCAAGTTCCCGAAAGGATCTCGGAACTGCCCCAACACCTACCATTGTAAGTGGCGATGCACCTACGGCACCGAGTGTATATATGTGTGAATTGTTGCTAGGGTTGCATTAATACTTTGTGAATAAATGCTATGTGAATGCTATATCTTTGTGATGTGTAGTGTATAAACTATATTAGCCGAAAGAGAACCCTAGCATGAATAAAATACGAATAAAACGTTCGTAATTAGAAATAATCTAATCTTTAGATTAGATTTTCATAAGCCTCAATAAAAGAAAATAAGCTATAATGAAACTCATCGGTGCGCGTTCGATCGTATCCGATCTCCACCGAGTTTACCACTCGAGTGTGAGAAGAAGGTCGGCTTTAAGCCGAACCTATAATTGAAAGAGAAACAGCTTAAAGACAAAGGAATGCGGACTCGAGCCGCCAGTAAATACTAAGGCTGTGAATGCCAAAGTAGAGGCTGAACCTTTGATTTACTAAAGAATAAGTAAATTATCATGATTAAATACTTATTAAAGGATTATAAAAAGAATTAGATATCGATCCTTGAGATCGATAAATCATAATGTTAACGGCACAGCCGGTTCTTACCCGTGCACTATGCCTCACGGACTGTGGTCTGTCAGAATAATCCTTTAGGAAAACTTACCCAGCCTACTGTATGTTTGTTGTGAACCCCTCGAATGACTAAATCAAGGGTCTCATACCCAATCGCAAGAGGTCAAAGTGTGGGACTCGTGAGTAGTCCATCAACTGTTATCTTCAAAGATAAATAAGACTAAATAAAATCCAAAGCCTCTTGCAATATCCCGGTTTTCTTAACCAGTTAACGAGGGGATATATAATGAGAAAACCCCAGTCTGCTGTGTGATCAGACAAGTGGGTTCAAACATAGAAAACCCCAGTCTGTTGTATGATCTGACAAAGGGGTCAAACATACTAAATCCCTGTCTGCTTCGTGATCTGACGAGGGAAAAGTATATCAGATTTAAAGTCCAGATTCCTCGATAAACGAGACGGGAGGGACAGAGATCTGAAATAAACCTCAATTCTCCGACAGGAGTCGATAGGAGATAAACGATTACCATCTAAAGATTGAAAATAAAAGTCGATGGTACTGCTTGGCTCCAAGAGAAGAGAGCCCTGGCTCCGAGAGAGAGAGCCTGCTCCCTGAGGGTGAGCTTATTCCTCATACAAGCTGGCCAGTTGAGTGTGAGTCGAAGTCTGTGTGACTGCCGGAAGATTGATCCTCTCTCTGCCTGCGCGCTAGAGAAATCACGGTGACCATCAGTGGATCCCAGACTTGAAAAGATGCCGAGCTCGAATAATTAAATAATGAAATGATTGCAGTGTGAAAAGATTAAGTCCGGAGAGAGTCTAACGAGACATTCCTCCAGAAGGACTATAAATTATCGTGGTGGGTCCATAACCGATCACGAGGCCTTGACGATATGAGGAGCAAAGCTGTGTGCAAGAGACTCGCCAATGAAGTCGAGTTGTCTCCTCAGAGCAAGGTGAATCGGGGGGGGGGGGGGGGGGGGGGTGATGCGAGTATGCTTAGTGCAACGAGATAGAGCTACCTTACGTAGGAAGCTCGATTGTGCGAACCGAGTACTAAGTACTCGGTTATGAAAAAGTTAGAACTTGAGAGAAATGGGAATACGCAAGGGTAATAGGACAACTTTGTTGCATTTGCTGTGTAAAGGGTGTTAGTCGGTATGGGCCGGCTAACCCTCTCTGTGTGATTGTTGTAAATATGTGAACTTGATGCATACCATTTAGGGTATACTAGTTCGCCTTTACTAAGTTTATCAACTTATAGGTTCTCGGTGTTGTAGGTAAGAAGCCAAGGAAGATCGAAGAGTAGGAGCTGGCGAAGATGGTGTGTGTGGTATTCGTTAAAGAGAATACCCGTGACAATATATTTTCCGCACTTTTGTTACACTACAAACAATTTATGTTTTGATGTCGGGACGAGATCCCGAGGGCTTTAAGATTTTGATATGTAATATCATATTGACAAAAGACTCTATGTGAGTCGTATTTTATTTTGAGACCGGAACGTGATCTCGAGGACTTCTATATTACAAGTATGTAATATTATGGCAGCATCTATGCGCCACTAAACTTATTATATTTTAAGTTGATTTACGATAAAGACTTCTGCATTTAAAAAAAAAATACACAAAATTTCCGCTTGAAAGAGTTTAAAGGAGTTTACAAATGAGTTTGTACTCTCCTGTCGCGGCCGCGGCCGAGCCGACGGGTCGTGACAGAAGAGCCACAAAGCACTTCCAAGAGATGCAAGTTTCTCTCTTCATGTTTGAAGAACGCATTTTCCAACTACCATGCCTTCGGTGGAAAGCTTTCAACTCCAAAACCCGACAACGAATACCCGACAAATGACTTCGACGAAGAAGAAGAACAAGAAGTATATTACCATAACCACTGCTGATTCTTTCAACTTCATACATATTCTCTTATTAAATTATTTTAGTTAGGTAATACTTATCAATAATAATATAATATGTGAATTAGTATTAAAAAGGTTAATATGTTCTTTTTTTTTTTGGCTTAATAACGTTTTTGCTAGTAAATTATGAACCAATTTACTAGCAAAAGGTTAAAAAGGTTCAAGACACAAGTTTAGACCAAGAATCATTATTATATCTACTTTTATAATATCTGCTTACGTACATTATAATTAGGAAAAATTTTAAAAACCTTTACTTAGGGTGTTGTATCAGTGTGCCCTTTATACTTCAAAACGTCTCAACTGACAGCTTAAACATTAAAAAAATTTCAGTTACTCTCCTATACTTCAAATATGCCCCCCTAAAAAAACTTATCACATACGTGTTTCAAATGTTCATTCCTTTAATATTTTCGACAAATATATATCCCCAAAATTCAAAATTAAAACTTCCCTTCATTTACATGCATAGCGTGTGGAATCTGGGTAGTTTTCTGCAATACTTATATATTCTTTACATGATGTCTATTTATCTATAATTATTTTTTAACTAATAAAACTATGAGCTATTTTATTAAAGTATTATCAGTAAAATAATTATGGGAAATCGTAGGAAATAGCCAAAAAAAAAATCGTTTTTAAAATGCAGCTCATGTTTCAAAAAATTAAAAAAATAGTCATGTTACGAATTATATAACAGAAAAGTGTCACACAAAATATAACACATCTGTAAACATTTGTAAGATACTATTTAACACTTCAAAAAATAATGAGTAAAACTTGAAGTGTTACAAAATATCTTACAAATATTTACAAATGTGTTTTATTTTGTGTGACACTCTTCTGTTATACAATTCGTAACATGGCTATTTTATTAATTTTTCGAAACATAGGCAATCATTTAAAAGAAACATTTAATTTTGACTTATTTTTGCAACTCACCCAATAATTATTTACTTAATTATCTCATTTATAAATTAAATATATACATTTGAAGGAAACACCATAATGAAAGATACTTAGAAGTCTCATATTGTACTGCATTAAGCATGAAGACAGACTTTCTTTGGTATATTTTCTTAAATATAGTTGCATCGTTTTTAGGAATATATAGTTTTATAATATATGTGTATATATATATATATATATATTTTGCAAAGATTCTTTTTTTATTATTCTGCAAATTTGAGCATATTTCTATTTCATTAAAAAAATTAAATATATATATATATTTAGGAGGCAAAAAACTATTCAATGGACTATTCTCTCTCTTTAATAAAAGTCTTAACCCCCAAGAATTGTGATATGAATTTCCACACCCAATTGACGCGTCTTGTCAATGTATTGTACGCATTGTTATTTGGTTATCATATTAATTATTTTCGTAACCGATCAATTATTTGAAACAAAATGCCTAATAGAAAAGGGGGATTTTGAGGATTAATGCCGATTTTTTGGCATATTAATTATTTATTCCCCTTTTGTATTACACTTTTAATTTATGCACTAAATTTTACACTACAAATAAATTTCAAAAACCTGCGAACTCTGCTCTTTGACCTATATCATTTACATCATTTGCAGTTGAATCATCTAAAGTTGAAAAGTAAATGGAGCAAGTGGACTTCAAGCTAATTGTAGATATCAGGCTTAGTGATTTAAAGCTTATTCTAGGCCCTGAGTTGAGGATAGTTTATCCTTTGATTCTCAATTTTGGTGTTAGTGGAAAAATTGAGTTGAATGGTCTATCTCATCCAAAATGGATACAACCTAAAGGCGTCCTTACTGTTGAAAATGGCGATGTAAATACCCAAACTTTATATAACAACAAATAAATACCAAACATTTTGAAGCAATTGAGTAACTAATCAATTTATTAATTATTTACATATTTTTTTTATCACTAAGTCAATTACTACTATTTAAGTAAATGAATCACTTAAGTATTTTATTATTGGATTACCACTTGATGGTACAAAATCACTAATGTTTTTTGTACATAATCACTCATACAGATCGCTACACGGTATAATAAAACAGTTTGCAGATACTTACCTCCTGGTCATCCTGTGTCTGCGTGGATATTATTCTAATTTCTGAGTCTAATGAGATATCAGCATATGAACATCACTGATAGCAAGTCAAACTTGTTCTTGTTCTCTCTCAACATATGCAATGTTGTTCTTGCCTGGCTAGTCGTTGTAACTATACCCAAAACAAAAAATAAAACATACTTTAGATTGGTAAAAAAAATAAAATAAAATAAAATCTTCAACAGTAATGAAAATATGACAACAAGGCTCAAATGAAATCCAAGAGCGTCTCTATTGGGCTGACACGGCTGCCCGTTTAAAGGAGAAGAACCCCTGTTCGCGCTTTCCCACTGCTCATTGTCTTCACCGCAAACTTCATGCTTTTGCTTTCTATTTAAGTTTTCATAAATTAATAACTCTGTGGGCCACAACTGTCCGGATAATTTATTTTCCAAATATATAAATCTAGCAAATTGGAACCATTCGACCTCGTCAGTTGTCACAACTACAACCTCCTCTTTGCGGGTCAGTAGCACGTTCGCTACATCCATATTCATCTTGTACTTCCTAAGCGCTGAGTCTACTTTCTCCAACAGAATCTTTGAGTATGTCTCTAGCTATTTCATCAACCAGGAAGGAGATTATCGGTCTAATAAAATGTCAACAACTTTTATGGTTGAAATTAGTGAGATAGAACTGAAAATGAAAAAGCGGCGGGGAATATCTGACCTTTACAAAATATGTGAATTATCTCTGAGACTTTTTTTTAAAGAATAATCTTTTGCTAAACTCACAATGGGCGAGTAAGGATATAGCTTAATTGGATTAAACTATTATCAATTATAAGTTACATATCGAGTTTGTAGTATCTTTGTTCATATAAGTTATAAATTTTTCAATAGGGAAAGTAGGGAAATATAAGTGTTAAAAAAACACACATTATGATGAGCTGTTCTAATAGCTCGGTACTCACTTTAACATTACCCGCATTGTAAAACCCTCGAATGAGAAGGTTATACGTCACCAAATTGGGAAAAAATCCCTTCTCGGGCATTTCTTCGAACATCGTACGAGCATCACTTACCCTTCCTTCCAAACAGAGCAGGTTAATCATCACGTTGCAACCAAACAGTCTCCCCATAACCTTGATCACACATCTCTTTACACAACTCCCAGGCCTTTCCAATCTCGCCAATCTTGCTCAAGCCCCAAATCATTTTGTTGTCTAAAATATTAAAAAAAAAATGAATTAAAGGGCTAGTCCTTATAATGTACATAATTAAAACGGTTATTCTTATGTCAACTAGATGAAAATTATTGGATAATAAATAAATAAATTTTAAGTACATGTAATGAGTGTTAAACGTGCATATTTATTTATAACTAATTTAATAACCGTAAAGCTACTAATTATAGTGGACAAACATTTCAAAGATATATTGAACATTAATTGCTGAATGGGATTTTGGATAAGCACTTGTCATTTGCTTGAGAGGAAAAAAAAAATGAAGAGGAGATCCATGTCAATCCATCATCAATGTGCAGTGAAAAAAAATATTTTGGTTTGGTGGCAAATGGCAATAGTAACGAAACTAGTTTCGTCAAAGAATCACTTGTGTGATACTCAACAGCTATACTATTCCTTTTTCATCCTCCATTCTCCTTTCATACTACAAGGAAATCAACAAGTATAGAGATACCGAAATCTCCTAGTAAGACTCAAAGTATCATAACAACCATCGAACAACAAAAGATAATGAAACCAAAGAAAGCTGTGATTGAATAAAACAGGAAACTAGAACTCAACCTTAATATATCAGGAAATCAGCCCAGGGCTGGGCCCTATACTTCTCTATCTTCTTCTTCCCGAATAAGATTTTGACACTTAAGCATAAATAATTTTTATATTAGAGACAGAGAAAGAGACATAGAAAATAGACAGAAATTTGACCAGATCATCTGTCCCATTTTCTCTGTCTTCTTCTCTATCATCCGAATAAGATTTTGACACCTAAGCAGAAATAATTTTTATATTACAGATTAAAAAATGGACTGAATATCTAGATTTAGGAAAGCTGCCCCTTGACTTGGGCTAGGTCTCATAAATTTTTAGATATTGACTTGATGACTGCTTTACTAATCTTTCAAAACGTGGGCTATATTTCTAAAACACACATTGCAAAATGGCTAAATCCTTAACTGACCTTTTTCTATAATATGTAATTTTTTTCATGATATTTTATTTTTATAAACACAACATTATCAAATTGATCTTAAATTCTTTGTGGAATGATAAGACGGCATTTGGACTTGTATTACTTATTGGTATCTTCTAGTTCATTCACATTTGAAAAGTTAGGCACTCTCGGTTTCCATCAGCAGACCCCACTAGATGTGGTCCACGTGTCTTACACGATTCGGACTCCAAAAAGGCTTTCTTTTGTCGCTTTTGTTGAAATGGAAAAAAAAAAAACCAAACAAACAAACCTCCATTCATGATGATTTCTCATTCATCGCCGATTTCACACCCAAATTTTTTTTTTATAAAAAAGTCAAGAAAATCCTAGCTAGGCCAGACCAGAGAGCGTGATTTTCGTTTTTTCGTGGCGTCGCAGGTTTGGCCCCTCCTGGAGACAGCCTTGATATGAGAGGCGCTATATTTCAAGGCACATAGATAGCTTATGTAGTGATCAACAGTGGCATCGTAAACTAGACCAAAGTCGAGGGATGCCACTGGATCCACATGCCCGGCTCCATAATCAAATGGGGTCGCAGGAGTCCCGGTGGCGATGTCGTAGAGGGGTTTACCATCTTTGTACGTCGAATAGGAAGTGGTCATGAGAGGGGATCTAATGGCAGTAGGGCTTCAAGCCTGGTGCGCTCCCTTGAGGAGGGCCGCCAGCCCGTTTATGTGAGGGCAAGGCATCGTCAGGGAAGAGGATGAGGAAAACTGGAGGAGTGAAGGAGGAGGAGGAAGTGACGTCGTCGTTTAGGATAGGAGATTGCTGAAACGTCAACATTTGGAGAGCCCGAGGTAGCTGAATATGAAGCTTTTGGGCGAAGGAGACGAGGGTTACGCGGGTGTTAGGGATGTATTTCTACTTGGGGCTAGGAATGTTCATCCCGGGGTGGCGTATTGGGAAGGTAAAAGAACTTATTTTGCCCTTTTAGAAAAGGCCTTTCCGGGTCAATTGACTACGACCTCCGTTTAGATTAACCCCCCGTTTGGGGCACTCATTTGCTCCACGTCTGTTTTCTACAGCTACCCTATCGCCCATTACCAATGGAGTTGCCGAGTTTTCAATGTCATTTGGAGCATGATTATATCTATTTTCCATGTCCTTGACGTGATTGAAGTAAATTGACGTTAAATTCACTGGTAACAAAAAATAATCAATTTCTTGTTAGCAATGTCAAAAACCAAAGGTGTGGGTAGAACATACCCAATGGAGTGATGCGTACCCGTTTACTTTGTATATTTTGTTTTTTAATCTCCATTTATAATTATACCATATATTTTATATAATCATATGAAAATAAATTAATTGTCTAGAGAGGTAATTTTGAACAACAAGTTTAAATGTTGAAGATAGTTAGTTATTATGGATACTTATTTGTCCACTCAAACTCCAGTAATACTAAAGAACTTACTCTCAATTCCCAGTTGATTAACAGCCGCAACAAACTTGCGATGCTGCTCCACAGACCAAACAACTCGAGGCTTTTTCTTTGTCGACGGGTCATCATTATCATCCCGCTCATCGTCATCGTCCTTTTTTTCGTTTCTCTCATGTGGTCAAACGCGTGGAACTCCAAAGAGATGTTGAACAATATTGTGATTGGTAACAATTATTATTGTATTAATGTTACTACATCCAAAAAACATTCTAACTAACCTATTAATATTCTGCACTGTTGTTTAATCGTCGTTTTCAGAAGTTGAAAGGATTAATTAGTTAACTTTTCAATTCAAAGGCCGATCTGAGAAAAAAAATAAATAAATACCAAGTTGAGAGACCTATGTGTTTTTAAGTAAAAAAAATGTTATAAAAAAAAAAGAACAGAAAGAAAATGATCAAAACACTACTAAAATCTGAGTAAAAAATAAACAAAAATAAATTAAATAACGCCATTTTTCTTTCAAATTCGTTTGATAATTGATATTTGATAATTTTTTTGTTCACATTTCAAAAAGATTACACATATTTTTCTAAAACATCATTCAAAGGTTTAAATGATTAATTGCTTAATAGTCTATTTTCTCTTTTCTATATTTTAAAAGAAAAATTAGGATAGGTGAGATTTAAAATATCTGCAAAAAAAAAAACTCCATAAACCGGTTTAGGACTTTCATACACTCTCTTTTATTTTTTCCTGAGATATATATATATATATATATATATATATATAGGTTTTACCGTAGTTTTTGCTTATCCGACTTCTCTAATTCTCTTCTTTTTCTTTTTTCTTTCTGCATTGCAAATGAAAAGATTGATTTCCTTGGCTGAAGATTTTAGCATGGCAAGTTGTGCCCAGTATAAAAAGGAGCTTATTGAGATTCTTAAGTGGCCTTATGACTCAAAACAACATGACTGTTATATGCAAGAAGTACAATGCCATCAACCAGTACTTGAAGATAGAAATCTGTGTGGCAAAACAGAGAGATATCCATCGAAAATGAAGTTTGCAAAATCATATTTTGATCAATATCATGGTTATAAGTAGAGAATTAATTTGGTTCATAAGTGAACATAATCACCCATGAACTTGAGTGACATTTTATTTTTTATTTTTGGTAAATTTTACTTTTGTACTCTGTACTTAGAGTATTGTTTCACTTTAGTCCCTCTACTTAAAAAAATCTCATCAGTAATATGTAAACTTCAAAAATGGTTCAAATCAGTCCCTCTGTCTAAAATTTACCTTTTATTTTTTTATTTTTTTATGGTAATGGAGAGGCTTATACAACCCCACAAAATGGGGAAAAAAATTACAGTTGAGCTAATTTGCAATTTCAAGATGTCTTTGATACGATGGAGGACATAGATGTTCCTTAACCGGCTCGGGAATGGATTTTACCAACTTCTCCTTCACAACACGGATTGGCATGCCGACCCCGTCGGGTTCACCAAACTGCGGCATTGACACTTTCACGGTGCATTTCGACAATGTCTTGTGCCGAATGCCAAGAAACAAACACCTTTCTACTTGACATGCCTATTGCCCAAAAAGTTTAATCTGTTTAATTACCAAAGATAATAAAAAAAACAAACTTGGCATAAAAAATACTCTTTCAACTATGATAATTGAAGTTTGTAATTCTATAAAAAAAAAACATCTTTGGTGAGTCCATCGGCGACTTGTTTATCGCCTGAATCTGGCTCGCCGATAGCCCTACCGTCACCGGTATCGACCCCGCCTCCCCCGCCACAGCAGCTTCTGGCGGTGCCATTGCGGGCACGGCGGCTGCGGAGCGGAGGCGCAGGGCGGCCTGCTACGTGGCGAGCTGGACGTCCTCGGAGCCCAAGCACCAAAGCCAAGGTGTTTAGGTTCATAAGAGTTGCATAATTGACAAATTTTCATCATTTCTGTTCCCATTCATATACTTTTGGTAACAAGATAGTTTAAAGCCATACGAAGAAAAAAATATATGAAAGAATTGGGAATTAGAAAATATTAAAAAAATGGCATAATCATTAGAAAAGATTAAAAAAAATGGCATACTACAAGAGTACATTTAGCACTACCCTATTACATATCTTTGCACACAAACCCTTGCCTGGGCTGCTTTGATATCTTGTGACAAATAGAAAATTCGGTCGCCAAATATTCGGTGCGGTTTTTATATTATTCTTTGTTGTGATTGTTACGGACACAGGTGTCAAATGAACAGGCCAAGTCGGTAGAGATTTCCAAACTTCAAAAGATGTTGGAATCTTTGAAGCTTGAATTGGATGCTGCAAAATTGGAGACAAGTAATGAGCGCAACAAGAATGTTGTGCTCCAAAATCAACCTTTTGTCTCATGATCCAGCTCTCATTTCCTACTTTTTCAGTTCCAAACCAAAAACTAAACTTAAGAATACTATTCATCATCGTAGACTATTCGCTGTTAATCCACGCACACAAATATCATTCTTTGAGAACAATGAGCTGGATTTCCATCTACACACACTCTCTCTCCCTTTCTCTCCCCCTTTCTCTCTCTGTCTCTCTCTCTCTCTCTTTCTCTCCCCCCTCTCTCTCTCTATCTATCTCTCTCTCTCCCCCTCTCTTTCTCTCTCTCCCTCCCCCCTTCTCTCTCTATCTCTCTCTCTCTCTGAAGTTGCTCCTCTTTTGCACCTCTATTCTTTTGCTCTCTCAAGTAACCCTCTTACTAATGCATATATCATATCATTCTAATCATATTTTTCTAGTCAATTTGAAATAATATTTTTATAACTTGTTTGAGAAAACCATTAAATGAGTTATTTACAATGATTGTTGACTTTCTGAATTTTAAAGTGATTTAAATGGTGGGAATTACTATGAAAAAACGAAAGAGAAAGAAAGGAAAGAAAAAAAGAAATTCAATATCAATCAACTAAAAGCTATGATTATAAATCAATATCAATAATTAATCATAATCAATGATAATAGTGCCATTAAATATATTAATACATATTACTTGCTTAATAATTAATTAACTAATTGATGAGAGTAATTATTATTGATTCCCATCATCATCAAATCCAACTCACCAAAATCAACCTTCCTATCGAAATTCAAATCCATAACCCTCAACATCTTCTTAACCTCATCCATACCCCAACCACAGTCCAACCCCAGGCACTCTAAAACCCTCTTCAGCTCCACTGCCAACATCCACAGAGCCCACGTTGCGAGGCCTTGACGTGGCTGTCAAATGCATATGACCCGACTTCTTCAACACAAACAACAAAGGAGTCGCCTTCTTCGCCTAGGAGCTACACACCCTGGCCTGCCAACGACACCGTTTCGTCCTCCAGCTCATGCGCGTCTATAAAAAGCAAAAATACATCAACTCAAGGTACATATTTTGAAAACAACATGAAAGTTACAAAACATAAACGACATCAATTCAAGGTAGATTTATACAAAACGACATGAAAGTTGCACAACTTAGAATGCCATGTAATTAAAGGGGAAATCGAGGGCCTTCTCCTAGTCCTTCCACATGGGCTCGCACTGGACCTCGTGACACCACGTGTTCCGAGCAGCTCGAGTCCGTGTGCAGCCTCCGTGCCAACTCCAACGTGTCGAAGTACACAAAGTCGCTATTCATCGCCGCCGGAGCCGGCGCAAGCAGAATCGCCGGCTTCTTGTCCTTCGCCTCCTCGAAGCTCGCCGCCTTGCGGTTCAGAGCGCCGCTCTGGCTGTGTTGTTTCTTGCGTACGAGCACAGGTGCTTGGAGGAAGGGGCTGAGGAGTTCCTATTAAAGCCTCTTCATGTTGGGAGTATGCTCTTAAAGCATTATTGTAATGTTTTATTTTCTTTTGTAAACATTTGTTAAAATTAATAAAATAAGTATTTATTTTCTAGTTTGAATGTTTTATGATTGATAAAAATGAATATTCATAGTTCATAATATATTATATAAACCATAATATTATTGTGTAAGTGTATTATACAAATGAGGATTAATATTATGGATAATATATTTAAAGATGTCCGTAATTAAATTAAGAATTGGACGGCTTGATTGGTAATTACAAATGTGATCAACTTACATTATGAATGTGATAATTTTATCTAGATTTTAGTGTTGAGACACTGAGTAGAGGCAATTTATATGATTTGATTATATAGGATAGGGCCAGACGTTATCCTAAGGTCTTTATATAAGTACTGTCATGAAGACCTAGATGTACCTCATAAGATGATCATATCAGGATCGACCTTAATCCTGAGTGTTCACAAACTCTTTATTTATGTCGATGGACCTTTTGATTTGTTCGTTAAAGCCCATTTAGCTAATGGGCCCAACATTTGCATTTCGGAGATCCGGAAACATAAATAGTTGAGAATGTGTTTTACAGATACGGAATCCATAACTTTCTCAAAGGGAAAGATTGAATGATTCCCTTAAATGTCAGTTTCTTGAACTGAACGGTTTGAGCGCTCTAACCAGTCACTAGTGGACCTGATAGTACTTAAGGATCGAGAAATAATTAGAGTGACAAAACGGTAATTTATCCAGCTCTAATTATAGATCATTATGGAGGGTTGAACTTCATGAAATGAATATATCAATGGACTGATAATTGTTTTGAGTAAATTACTCTATAATTTCAAGAGTTCAATCCTGGGTTTACAGTGGAATAATATCGGGATTAATAAATTGCACAATTATTTTGTTCAATTTATTGGAGCTTGAAATTATAGGTCCATGGTCCCCAATTCGTCTTTGGGTATTGAGAATTGAATATTATAAATAATTAATTTGATTAATTATATAAATTTCTTACACTTAGTATTATTATTTAATTAAATAGTTTACTATCTGAATTTTTAGATTGTCTAAAAATCATGCAATAATAATAATACAATTGAGAGAACACCATAAGGAGTAAAATTCTTACAGTGTGAGTGCATGCCATTTTGAACTATTGAGAGAGAAAAAGAATTTTAATAATTAGATTATTAAAAATAACACATGTGATAAATATCTAAAGATAATTAATTAGAATATAAATATTGGATATTTATAGATATTTATAAAGAAAAGAAATAAGATTTCTTTTAATCGTATTGTTAAATACATATTTATATATAGTTTTGAAAAGTTCAAAACATAAATTTATATATAACCCTATATATATATATACATAATATATAAATATATACATATATAATATATAAAGGTTTGAAAAACTGTTACTAGAAAGGTTGTTACGTAATTATATGTGTATATATATATATATATATATATATATATATCTAACAGGTTCAAAGTCGTTGCCTAACAACTTTAAAAATAACAAAACGTTTTAAGCAGTGCAAACCTATACCAGCAAGTTGGAGAAAATTTCGTGCGCAGTATATATTAGGTTATATAATAATAATAATAATAAAGAAGGGAGTTTATTTAAATTGGGTATAAATAGTTATAACCAATAAGAAATAACCCTAATAGAAGTTTTAGTCAAACACTTTTCTCTCATTAGAAAAATATACGTGATATTGTTTCTCTACCTCTTTCTCTCTAGTCTCTCCTTTTCTCTCTAATTAGGAGTATTTTTACAGTGTGAGAAAATTATAGCTCACTCTCTACTCTAGTTCTCTACCAAAGAATTGAATTGGAAGACTACGGTTTCAAAGTATAAAGTAGCCCAGACCGATAAACTCGTGCCAAACGTATTCCGTAGCCCCACCTTGGCGGTTTTGGCACGTATGGTATTTTTGAAGATCAAAACACATTGTTTGATTCGTCTTGGTAATAATATATTTCTCTATCTCAATTATTATATTTAATTGTTGTTTGATTGAATTCATATTATTATCATGTTAGATTTTATTAAAATCTAGATCCGTGTTGCTATCGTCAAATTGTTTACTATTTCATTCGATTTAAATTCTTTAAATTGATATTTTTTTTTATAATTCCACTGTGTAACGTACTCTGATTTCCAACCAGTGGTATCAGAGCCAGGTTTTGATTAATAGTATGGAATTAATATTTTTTATTTATGAAATCTTGATGATGCATGTTTTTGAATAAGCGAATTGAATATGTTATGTCATGAGATGAATATTATTTTTGATAATTGTTTGATGTATGGATATGGAATTGGTCATTAATTATAGAGTAATTTGCACTAATGGCCCCTGAACTTCACGTGGTGTAGTAACTTGCCCCCTAATCTTTAATTTTTGGCATTTTACACCTTATATTTGAATTTTTTGGCATTTCACTACAAATCAATGACGGCTGTTAAAAATTTGACGGAAAACACGACCACGTGAATCTCACGTGAATTACCTAAGGGTATAGATGACTTTTTGGACATTAATGAAGGTCTATAGTAACTAATATAATTCTTACCACACATGATAATTATTTTGTTACTAACTAAGGAAAAAAAAAAGAATGCCTCTTGTCGTCGCTGGGCAGTGGGGAAACAACAGGTGATATGGCTTAAAACAATGTGAAAACCCAAAGCACCAAAAAGATAAGATAAAAAAGAAAAATTCAAAAACTTCAAAAAAAAAATTTCCCCTCATTTCTTCACATAACCCAGACGAGATCTCCTTGGAACTCTATAAGCATAATAGCTAAGAAGCAATTGCCAACATATTGGACCCCACCCACACGTCCGATCTTTGCATAGCCTCGACGCGCGGCGACGGTCATCAGACTCGGGCTGCAGCGGGGATGATCGAACAGTGGAGAGGAGAGCGAGGACGAGGCAAAGGGCTGTGAAGAGTCCAAGGACAATACGAGAATGCTGTGATGAAAGCCATTAGCTCGACTCGTCGTCGTCGGAGTTGATGGCAGCGACGATTTGCTTAGGAGGTCTACGGGCAAGTGAAGTAGAGTTCCAAAAGCCTTAAAACTTCTTTTTTCTTTCTTTTATTTATTTAAATTCCTAATAATAAATAAATGTGGTAAGATTCATATCAGTTCTTCATCTTTTTTTCAAGCTGGTTCATGGTGTGGGTTTTGTGAACGATGTGGTAGAGTCTCTCGGCGATTGGGAACACGATACTGAGGGGTTCAGGGTTTCGCCGCCATGCCCGTGCTAGAGATCTGTGTGTTCGGTTTGGTTATGTTAATGCTTGGGCTCGGAGAAGACGTCGGAGGCGAGGCCGACGTCCGTGACAAAGTGGAGCACGACGTCGTCGTCATGGCGGATATGTGGGAGAAGAAGATGTACAGTGAAAAAAAAGAAAAGGAGCCGTGGAGGAATAAGATGAATATTAAATGACCTAAATGCCCTTCATAATTGGACATATGATATGCACATGTCAAATTCCGTTCAACTTTTGGACGGAAGTTATCAATTTGTAGTGATTTGTCAAAATTTTTAAAATCAAGGTGTAATTTGCCAAAAATTAAAGATTAAGGGGCAAGTTGCCAAACACGTAAAGTTCAGGGGCCACCAGTGCAAATTACTCTTAATTATATGGTCCTTTGGAATTAATTTTTATTTTTTATTAGATCGAATCTGTTCGCCCTAATTTTCATGGGTTAAGAATTACAGTAATTTATATTATGCAATTATTTCTCGTTATTTTTTTGTAACTGTTGCGGCAAGCCAAATCGTGGGAGACATATCAACAAGGCTCACGTTTTGATTCCAAGAAGCATCTGGA
Source organism: Boehmeria nivea var. tenacissima (assembly GCA_018132145.1). Classification (NCBI taxonomy): domain Eukaryota; kingdom Viridiplantae; phylum Streptophyta; class Magnoliopsida; order Rosales; family Urticaceae; genus Boehmeria; species Boehmeria nivea. The sequence goes on along the minus strand of CM030875.1, from coordinate 4,002,689 downwards.
GAAGAAAGCTACATTAGCTAGGCTAATAGTCCAGCAACTTTCTAAGCCCAAATGGGCTGGTTGAAGCACAAGCCCAGAAACAGCCCAAGCCCAGAAGTAGCTTCTAAGGCCCAGAGGATCAAGAGCTAATGAAGGATGGCATGTTGATGGATTTTGGAACCGTGGGGAATTAAAGATCAATTTTTTTGAACTCATTATTTCAAGGGGTTGTAATTATTTCCAAAGGACCTAGCCAATTCTATTTGATTTTATGCTTTATTTAATTATTTTATTTGATAAAATAATATATATCCATGCATATTTACATATCATTTAGACTAAGTGCGCCTATTCATTCCATTATAACATGTCATGCATCATAGTTTTATTTATTTAGTGTGTTATTTTAATTAGATTAAAATTGACATAATTAAATATAAATCATGATATTTATTATTATTTAATTTTGACTAAAAATTGTTTAGGTTACAATTAGATAATGGGTTATTCGTTAATAATTCTATTTATAAATTGTTTGGAATAGAATTAAATGAATAAGTCATATGATCGAAAGGGTTTTATGAAATATGATTGTCAATCGAGAAGGATTTTGTCTAAAGAAAGGTTTGTTGCCGTCAAATTATTTGATGTCTTACCTGACCTAAAATTTCTTTTTCATGAGGCGTACTTAGATTAGAATTAACTAACATTGGTTTAGTTAATTAACCAACAATAATTTTCTAAGCAACTTGAATGGATTCAATATGGGTACTTAGAATAAAAGAAATTATGTTTCTTAAATTGAGATTTTAAATCACATAGATAAATATTAGATGTTAGAATTAATTTGATTAATTATTCTAGATTATTTAAATCTCGAATTGATAAATGTTATCTAAAGAATATGCAAATTTAAATATTGAGTAATCTTTAAGGTCTCCACCGTTAGTTTAGCACCGTGAGGATTGAAATGGTGCCTCGAGATGCTTTGATTTCGTCCTCCCTACGGAGAGTGTCCATTTTGATTCAATATTAGGGCTAGGCTTCTTTGTATATCAAACAAGCATTAAAAATTTACTTTGCGCAAAAATAAAGTCCTTCTAACTAGTTTTACCGAAATATGGCCTTTAAAGGGCTTTTTTGGCTCCGAAGTGATTCCAGCAAAGCTGTATTAATCCCAACTGAGTATTAGAACATATAATATATTATAATAAGTATTAGGGACTCAGTTGGAGATCCGAAAAACATTAACAATTCACTTCGCACAAAAACAAAGTCCTTATAACTAGTTTTGCCGAAATATAGCCTTTATAGGGTTTTTTTGGCTCCGGAGTAACTCTAGCAAAGTTGTTTTGATCCCAAATAAGTCTTGGAACATATTATATATTATAATTATTCTTAGCGACTAATTTGGTGATCCAACAAGCCTTAAAAAGCACTTAGCGCAAAAACAAAGTCCTTATAACTAGTTTTCCCAAAATATTGCCTTTAAAGGGCTTTTTTTTTTTTTGCTCCGAAGTGACTCTTGCACAGTTGTTTTGATTCTAAGGCTAAAGAACTCATTTAGAGCTCCAACAAGCCTTAAAACATCAATTTGCGCAAAATCAAAGTCCTTATAACTTAATTTGCCGAAATATATACCTTAAAGGGCTTTTTTAGCTATGAAGTGACTCTAGCAAAGTTGTTTTGATCCCAAACAATTATTTGAACAGACAAAATATGATAATAAGTCTAAAGAACTCATTTGAAGAACCAACAAGCCTTAAAAAGTAACTTTGCACCAAAATAAAGTCCTTATAATTAGTTTTGCCGAAATATATCCTTTAAAGGGCTATTTTGGCTCCAAAGATACTCTAGCAAAGTCATTTTGATTTCAAATGAGAATTTGAATATATAATATATTATTGTAAGTCTTACAGACTCGTTTAGAGATTGAAAAAGCCCTAAAAAGTCACTATTGCACAAAAAAAAAGTCCTTATAACTAGTTTTGCCCAAATATAGCCATTAGAGGGTTTTTTTTTTGGTTCGAACTGACACTAGCAAAGTTCTACTGATTTCAACTGAGTATTTGAACATATAATATAATATAATAAGTATAAAGGACTCTTTTCGAGCTCCAAAAAGCCTTAAAAAGTCACTCTGTGCAAAAACAAAGTCCATGTAATTACGTTTACCGAAATGTAGCCTTTAATGGGCTTTTTTCCGTTCAAAAGTGACTCTAGCAAACTTGTTTTCATACCAAATGAGTATTTGAACATATTATATATTATAATAGTCTAAAGGACTCATTTAGAGCTCCAAGAAGTCTTAAAACATCACTTTAAATATAAACACTATCCTTATAACTAGTTTTCCCGAAATATAGCCTTTCAAGGGCTTTTTTGGCTCCAAAAAACCGTCACTTCACGCAAAAACATAGTCCTTATAACTAGTTTTGCCTAAATATAGCCTTTAAAAGGCTTTTTTGGCTCAAAAGTGACTTTAGCAAAGGTGTTTTGATCCCAAATGAGTATTTGAACATATAATATATTATAATAAGTCTAAAGAACTCATTTGGTGCTCCAACAAGCCTTAAAAGTCACTGTGCACATAAACGAAGTCCTTACAACTTGTTTTGTCGACATACAGCCTTTCAAGGGCTTTTTTTGGCTTTGAAGTGACACTAGCAAAGTTGTTTTGATCCCAAATGAGTATTTCAATATATAATATATTATATTAAGTCTTAGGGACTCATTTGGAGATATAAAAAGCCTTAAAAAATTGCTTTGCGCAAAAACAAAGTCCTTATAACTAGTTTTGCCGAAATATAGCCTTTAAAGGGCTTTTTTCGTTCCGAAGTGACTCTAGCAAAGTTTATTTCATCCCAATTGAGTATTTGAACATATAAAATGTTATAATAAGTCTAAATAACTCATTTGGAGTACCAACATGCATTAAAAAGTCACTTTGCACAAAAACAAAGTCCTTGTAACTAGTTTTGTCGAAATATACCGTTTAACGGGTTTTTTTTGTTTTGATGCCAAATTAGTATTTGAACTTATAATATGTTATAAAAGTTCCAAAGGACTCATTTGAAGATTCAAGAAGCCGTAAAAAGTTACTTTGCAAAAAAACAAAGTCTTTATAACAAGTTTGCCAAAATATAGTCTTTAAAGGACTTTTTTTGGCTATGAAGTGACTCTAGGAAATTTGTTTCGATCCCAAATGAGTATTTTAGCATGTTATATATTATAATAAGTATTATGAACTCATTTTGTGGTCGAACAAGAATTAAAGTCAATTTTCGCAAAAAGAAAGTCCTTATAACTAGTTTTGCTGAAATATAGCCTTTAAAGGGCTATTTTGGCTCCGAATTGACTCTAGTAAAGTTGTTTCGATACGAAATTAGTGTTTAAACGTCTAATATATTATAATAAGTCTTACGGCCTTATTTGAAACTCCAACAGTCCTTAAAATTAACTTTGCGCCAACAACAAAGTCCTTGTAACTAGTTTTACCGAAATATAGCCTTTAAAAGGCTTTTTTTGGCTCTAAAATGTCTCTAGCACAGTTGTTTTGATTTTAAATGAGTATTTGAACATATAATATATTATTATAAGTCTGAAGAACTCATTTGGAGCTCCAACAAACCTAAAAAAGTCAATTTGCGCAAAAACAAAATCCTTATAACTAGTTTTGCCGAAATATATACTTTAAAGGGCTTTTTTAGCTCTGAAGCGACTCTAGCAAAGTTGTTTTGATCCTAAATGAGTATTTTAACATATAATGTATTATAATAAGTTTTAGGGTCTGATTTGTATATCAAACAGGCATTAAAAATTTACTTTGCGCAAAAATAAAGTCCTTCTAACTAGTTTTACCGAAATATGGCCTTTAAAGGGCTTTTTTGGCTCCGAAGTGATTCTAGCAAAGCTGTATTAATCCCAACTGAGTAGTAGAACATATAATATATTATAATAAGTATTAGGGACTCAGTTGGAGATCCGACAAACATTAACAATTCACTTCGCACAAAAACAAAGTCCTTATAACTAGTTTTGCCGAAATATAGCCTTTATAGGGTTTTTTTGGCTCCGGAGTGACTCTAGCAAAGTTGTTTTGATCCCAAATAAGTCTTGGAACATATTATATATTATAATTATTCTTAGAGACTAATTTGGTGATCCAACAAGCCTTAAAAAGTACTTAGCGCAAAAACAAAGTCTTTATAACTAGTTTTCCCAAAATATTGCCTTTAAAGGGCTTTTTTTTTTTGCTGCGAAGTGACTCTTGCACAGTTGTTTTGATTCTAAGGCTAAAGAACACATTTAGAGCTCCAACAAGCCTTAAAACATCAATTTGCGCAAAATCAAATTCCTTATAACTTAATTTGCCGAAATATATACCTTAAAGGGCTTTTTTAGCTATGAAGTGACTCTAGCAAAGTTGTTTTGATCCCAAACAATTATTTGAACAGACAAAATATGATAATAAGTCTAAAGAACACATTTGAAGAACCAACAAGCCTTAAAAAGTAACTTTGCACCAAAATAAAGTCCTTATAATTAGTTTTGCCAAAATATATCCTTTAAAGGGCTATTTTGGCTCCGAAGTTACTCTAGCAAAGTCGTTTTGATTTCAAATGAGAATTTGAATATATAATATATTATTGTAAGTCTTACAGACTCGTTTATAGATTGAAAAAGCCCTAAAAAGTCACTATTGCACAAAAAAAAGTCCTTATAACTAGTTTTGCCCAAATATAGCCACTAGAGGGTTTTTTTTTTGGTTCGAACTGACACTAGCAAAGTTCTACTGATTTCAAATGAGTATTTGAACATATAATATAATATAATAAGTATAAAGGACTCTTTTCGAGCTCCAAAAAGCCTTAAAAAGTTACTCTGCGCAAAAACAAAGTCCATCTAATTAGTTTTACCAAAATGTAGTCTTTAATGGGCTTTTTTTCGTTCAAAAGTGACTCTAGCAAACTTGCTTTCATCCCAAATGAGTATTTGAACATATTATATATTATAATAGTCTAAAGGACTCATTTAGAGCTCCAAGAAGTCTTAAAACATCACTTTAAATATAAACACTATCCTTATAACTAGTTTTGCCGAAATATAGCCTTTCAAGGGCTTTTTTGGCTCCAAAAAACCGTCACTTCACGCATAAACATAGTCCTTATAACTAGTTTTGCCTAAATATAGCCTTTAAAAGGGTTTTTTGGCTCAGAAGTGACTTTAGCAAAGGTAATTTGATCCCAAATGAGTATTTGAACATTTAATATATTATAATAAGTCTAAAGAACTCATTTGGTGCTCCAACAAGCCTTAAAAGTCAATGTGCACATAAACGAAGTCCTTACAACTTGTTTTGTCGACAACAGCCTTTCAAGGGCTTTTTTTGGCTTTGAAGTGACACTAGCAAAGTTGTTTTGATCCCAAATGAGTATTTGAATATATAATATATTATATTAAGTCTTAGGGACTCATTTGGAGATACAAAAAGCCTTAAAAAATTGCTTTGCTCAAAAACAAAGTCCTTATAACTAGTTTTGCCGAAATATAGCCTTTAAAGGGCTTTTTTCGTTCCGAAGTGACTCTAGCAAAGTTTATTTCATCCCAATTGAGTATTTGAACATATAAAATATTATAATAAGTCTAAATAACTCATTTGGAGTACCAACATGCATTAAAAAGTCACTTTGCACAAAAACAAAATCCTTATAACTAGTTTTGCCGAAATATATACTTTAAAGGGCTTTTTTAGCTCTGAAGTGACTCAAGCAAAGTTGTTTTGATCCTAAATGAGTATTTTAACATATAATGTATTATAATAAGTTTTAGGGTCTGATTTGTATATCAAACAAGCATTAAAAATTTACTTTGCGCAAAAATAAAGTCCTTCTAACTAGTTTTACCGAAATATAGCATTTAAAGGGCTTTTTTGGCTCCGAAGTGATTCTAGCAAAGCTGTATTAATCCCAACTGAGTATTAGAACATATAATATATTATAATAAGTATTAGGGACTCAGTTGGAGATCCGACAAACATTAACAATTCACTTCGCACAAAAACAAAGTCCTTATAACTAGTTTTGCCGAAATATAGCCTTTATAGGGTTTTTTTGGCTCCGGAGTGACTCTAGCAAAGTTGTTTTGATCCCAAATAAGTCTTGGAACATATTATATATTATAATTATTCTTAGCGACTAATTTGGGGATCCAACAAGCCTTAAAAAGCACTTAGCGCAAAAACAAAGTCCTTATAACCAGTTTTTCCAAAATATTGCCTTTAAAGGGCTTTTTTTTTTGGCTCCGAAGTGACTCTTGCACAGTTGTTTTGATTCTAAGGCTAAAGGACTCATTTAGAGCTCCAACAAGCCTTAAAACATCAATTTGCGCAAAAACAAAGTCCTTATAACTTATTTTGCCGAAATATATACTTTAAAGGGCTTTTTTAGCAATGAAGTGACTCTAGCAAAGTTGTTTTGATCCCAAACAATTATTTGAACAGACAAAATATGATAATATGTCTAAAGAACTCATTTGAAGAACCAACAAGTCTTAAAAAGTCACTTTGCACCAAAATAAAGTCCTTATAATTAGTTTGCCGAAATATATCCTTTAAAGGGCTATTTTGGCTCCAAAGTTACTCTAGCAAAGTCGTTTTGATTTGAAATGAGAATTTGAATATATATAATATATTATTGTAAGTCTTACAGACTCATTTAGAGATCGGAAAATCCCTAAAAAGTCACTATTGCGCAAAAAAAAAAAAAAGTCCTTATAACTAGTTTTGCCCAAATATAGCCATTGGAGGGTTTTTTTTTTTATTTCGAACTGACACTAACAAAGTTCTACTGATTTCAACTGAGTATTTGAACATATAATATAATATAATAAGTGTAAAGGACTCTTTTTGAGCTCCAAAAAGCCTTAAAAAGTTACTATGTGCAAAAATAAAGTCCATATAATTAGTTTTGCCGAAATGTAGCCTTTAATGGGCCTTTTTTCGTCCAAAAGCGACTCTAGCAAACTTGCTTTCATCCCAAATGAGCATTTGAACATATTATATATTATAATAGTCTAAAGGACTCATTTAGAGCTCCAAGAAGTCTTAAAACATCACTTTAAATATAAACACTGTCCTTATAACTAGTTTTGCCGAAATATAGCCTTTAAGTTTCGATCCCAAATGTGTATTTTAGCATGTTGTATATTATAATAAGTATTATGAACTCATTTTGAGGTCCAACAAGAATTAAAGTCAATTTTCGCAAAAAGAAAGTCCTTATAACTAGTTTTGCTGCAATACAGCCTTTAAAGGGTTATTTTGGCTCCGAATTGACTCTAGTAAAGTTGTTTCGAAACGAAATTAGTGTTTAAACGTATAACATATTATAATAAGTCTAACGGACTCATTTGAAACTCCAACAGTCCTTAAAATTAACTTTGCGCCAACAACAAAGTCCTCGTAACTAGTTTTGCCGAAATATAGCCTTTAAAAAGCTTTTTTTGGCTCTAAAATGACTTTAGCACAGTTGTTTTGATTCTAAATGAGTATTTGAATATATAATATATTATTATAAGTCTGAAGGACTCATTTGGAGCTCCAAGAAACCTAAAAAAGTCAATTTGCACAAAAGCAAAATCCTTATAACTAGTTTTGCCGAAATATATACTTTAAAGGGCTTTTTTAGCTCTGAAGTGACTCTAGCAAAGTTGTTTTGATCCTAAATGAGTATTTTAACATATAATGTATTATAATAAGTTTTAGGGTCTGATTTGTATATCAAACAAGCATTAAAAATACACTTTGCACAAAAATAAAGTCCTTATAACTAGTTTTACCGAATTATAGCCTTTAAAGGGCTTTTTTGGCTCCGAAGTGATTCTAGCAAAGCTGTATTAATCCCAACTGAGTATTAGAACATATAATATATTATAATAAGTATTAGGGACTCAGTTGGAGATCCGACAAACATTAACAATTCACTTCGCACAAAAACAAAGTCCTTATAACTAGTTTTGCCGAAATATAGCCTTTAGAGGTCTTTTTTTTTTTTCTCCGAAGTGACTCTAGCAAAGTCAATTTTGACCCAACTGAGTATTTGAATATATAATTTATTATAATAAGTATTATGGACTCACTTGGAGCTCCAACAAGCTGTAAAAAGCCACTTTGCACAAAAATAAATTCCTTGTAACTATTAGGGACACATTTAAACAAATCCTTCAAAAGTCACTTTCCGCAAAGACAAAGTCCGTATAACTAGTTTTGTTGAAGTAAAGCCTTTGAATGGCCTTTTTTTGGCTCCGAAGTGACTCTATCAATGTTGTTTCGATCCCAAATGAGTATTTGAACATATAATATATTATAATAAGTCTTACTAACTCATTTAGATATCGAACAAGCCTTAAAAAGTTACTTCGCGCAAAAACAAAGTCCTTCTAACTAGTTTTGCTTAAAAACAACCTTTAATGGGCCTTTTCGGCTCCGAAGTGATTCTAATAAAGTTGTTTGGATCCAATATGAGTATTTAAACATATTATATATTATAATAAGTCTAAAGGAATCATTTGGAGCTCCACAAATCCTTCAAAAGTCACTTTTCGCAAAAACAAAGTCCTTATAACTAGTTTTGCCAAAACATAGGCCCTGAAGGGCTTTTTTTTTTTTTTTTCTCCAAAGTGACTCTAACAATGTTGTTTTGTTCCCAAATGAGTATTTGAACATATAATATATTCTAATAAATCTTAGAGACTCATTTGAAGATCCAAAAAGCCTTAAAGTCCTTACAGCTAGTTTTGCCGAAATATAGCCTTTAAATGGCTTTCTTTGGCTCCGAAGTGATTCCAGCAAAGTTGTTTTGATCCCAACTGAGTATGTGAACTTATAATAAATTATAATAAGTATTAAGGACTCATTTGGATCTCCAACAAGCCTTAAAAATTCATTTCACGCAAAAACAAAGTCCTTATAACTAGTTTTGCGTCATTATAGCCTTTAAAGTCATTTTTTGGCTCCAAAGTGACTCTTGCAAAGTTGTTTTGATCCCAGATGATTATTTGAAAATATAAAATATTACAATAAGTCTAAAGGATTCCTTTGGAACTCCAAAAAGTCTTAAAAAGTCACTTTGCGCAAAAATAAAGTCCTTGTAATTAGTTTTGCCGAAATATAGGATTCAAATGGCTTTTTTGGCACCGAAGTGACTCTAGCAAAGTGTTTTTGATCCCAAATGAGTATCTGAACATAAAATATATTATAATAAGTAATAGGGACTCATTTGGAGCTCCAACAAGCCTTAAAAATTCGGTTTGCTCAAAAACAAAGTCTTTGTAACTACTTTTGCCGAAATATAGCCTTTAAACGACTTTTTTTTTGCTTCGAAGTGACTCTAGCAAAGTTGTTTTGATCCCAAATGAGTATCTGAACATATAATGTATTATAATAAGTCTAAAGGACTCATTTAGAGCTCCAACAAGCCTTAAAATGTCACTTTATGCAAAAAGAAAGTCCTTATAACTGGTTTTGCCAAAATATAGCCTTTAAAAGACTTTTTTTTGGCTCCGAAGTGACTCTAGGAAAATTATTTTGATCCCAAATGAGTATCTGAACATATAATATATTATAATATGTCTTACGGACTCAGTTAGAGATCCCGTAAGCCTTAAAAAGTTACATTGTGCAACAAAGTCCTTATAACTAATTATGCCGAAATATAGCCTTTAAAAGGCTTTTTTTGGTTCGAAGTGAATCTAGCAAAGTTGTTTTGATCTCAATTGAGTATTTAAACATATAATGTGTTATAATAAATCTTACGGACTCATTTGGAGATCCAACAGGCCATAAAAAGTCACTTTGCGCAAAAACAAAGTCCTTGTAACTAGCTTTCTCGAAATATAGCCTTTAAACGACTTTTTTTTTTTGCTCCGAAGTGACTCTAGCAAAGTTGTTTTGATCCCAAATGAGTATTATATTATAATAAGTCGTAGGGACCTACTGGGAGACCCAACAATATCACGACCCGCTTGAACGGATTGTCACCCATTCTTGCTTACGTAAGTATAAGTTTTATACTTAAAACCTGTCAATCATAATGTAATTTATCGAAAGTAGCGAGCGTACTTTTTTTTTGTTTGTAAATTATTACTATAGCATTCTTATAAGTTAGAAAGAACTCTCAATTATACTACAACATTGTTGCAGTATAACCAAGACACTTCTTAACTATGCTATTGCAATAGTGTCACAAAATATACATACTGTTTTTCTTTAAAGTACTTTAGTATGATATATTCATATTTACAAACTAACAGTACAAAATAACGAGCCACGTGAGTCTTCAACCTTTAGATAATGTAATGTGGCCGGGAGATTCTCCAAAGGTTGAGCTGGCTCAGAACTTAAGGCGCCAGGTGAGGAGTGGGCCAGCTCAACCTTTAGAGCATCTCCTGGCCACATTACATCCTCCTGCATTCTTTTAAAAACTGTAGCATGCCTTAAAAAGTCACTTTGTGCAAAAAAAAAATCTTTATAACTAGTTGTCCTGAAATATAGCCTTTAAATTGTTTTTTTTTTTTTTGCTCCGAAGTGACTCTAGGAAAGTTATTTTGATCCCAAATGAGTATTTGAATTTGTAATACAATATAACAGGTCCAGAGGACTCACTTGAAGATTCAAAAAACCTTAAAAAGTCATTTTGCGCAAAAGCAAAGTCCTTGTAACTAGTTTTTCTGAAATATAGCATTTAAAGGGCTATTTTTTGCTCCGAAGTGACTCTGGCAAAGTTGTTTTGATTCCAAATGAGTATTTAAATATAGAATACATTATAATAAGTGTAAAGGACTCATTTGAAGAGCTAACAAGCCTTAAAAAGTTACTTTTGCAAAAATAAAGTCCTTATGCCTAGTTTTCCAAAATATAGCCTTTAAAGGGCTTTTTTGGATTCGAAGTGACTGTAGCAAAGTTGTTTTGAAACCAAATAAGTATTTAAACATATAATATATTATAATAAGTATTAGGGACTCATTTGGAGCTCCAAAAAGCCTTAAAAATTCACTTGGCGGAAAAAAAAATCCTTGAAACTAGTTTTGTCGAAATATAGCCTTTAAAGGAGTTTTTTTGCTCCAAAGTGACTCTAGGAAAGTTGTTTCGATCCCAAATGTGTATTTGAAGGATGATATATTATAAAAAGTCTAAAGGACTTATTTGGTGCTCCAACAAGCCTTAAGAAGTCACTTTGTGCAAAAACAGAGTCCCTGAAACTTGTTTTGCCGAAGAATAGCATTTAAAGGGCTTTTTTTGGCTCCGAAGTGACTCTAACAATGTTGTTCTTATCTCAAATGAGTATTTAAACATATAATATATTATAATAAGTTTAAAGGACTCACTTGGAGCTCCAACAAGCCTTAAAAAATAACTTTACAAAAAACTATGCCCTTATAACGAGTTTTGCCGAAATATAGCCTTTACAAGGCTTTTATTGCTCCGAAGTGACTCTAGCAAAGTTGTTTTGATTCGAAATGAGTATTTGAATATATAATATATTATAATAAGTCTAAAGGACTCATTTGAAGATTCAACAAGAATTAAAAAGTCACTTTGCGCAAAAACAAAGTCCTTATAACTAGTTTGCCGAAACTTTAAAGGGTTTTTTTGGTCCGAAATGACCCTAGCAAACTTGTTTTGACCCCAACTGAGTATCTGAACATATAATATAATGTAATAAATATTAGGGACTCATTTGGAGCTCCAACAAGCCCTTAAAAGTCACTTTACGCAACAACAAAGTCCTTATAACTAGTTTTGTCGAATTATAGCCTTTAAAAGGGTTTTTCGGCTCCGAAGTAGCTCTAGCAAAGATGTGTTGATCCCAACTGAGTATTTGTATAATATATTATAATAAGTATTAGGGACTCTTTTGGTGCTCCAACAAGCCTTAAAAAGTCACTTTGCACCAAAATAAAGTGCTTGTAACTAGTTTGGCCTAAATATAACCTTTAAAGGGCTTTTTTTGGCTCCGGAGTGAGTCGAGGAAAGTTTTTTTTGATCCCAAATGAGTATTTGAATATATATTATAATAAATCTAAAGGACTCATTTGGAGCTCCAACAAGCCTTAAAAAGGCACATTACGCAAAAACGAAGTCCTTATAACTAGTTTTGCCGATAATATAGCCTTAAAGAGCTTTTTTGGCTCTGAAGTACCTCTATCAAAGTTGTTTAAATCCCAAATGAGTATTTGAAAATATAACATATTATAATAAGTCTAAAGGACTCACTTGGAGCTCCAATAAGCCTTAAAAAGTCACTCTGCGCAAAAACAAAGTCCTTATAACTAATTTGCCAAAATAAAGCCTTAAGCGGGATTTATTGGCTCCAAAATAACTCTAGCAAAGTTGTTTTGATCCCAACTGAGTATTTGAATATATATTATATTATAATAAGTCTTACGGACTCATTTCGAAATCCAACAAGCCTTAAAAAGTCACTTTGCGCAAAAACAAAGTTCTTATGACTAGTTTTGCCTAAATATAGCCTTTAAAGGGCTTTTTTTGGCTCGAAAGTGACTCTAACAAAGTTGTTTTCATCACAAATGAGTATTTGAACATATATATATATTAATAAGTCTTACAGACTTATTTGGAGCTCTAACAGGCCTTAAATAGTCCCTGCGCAAAAACAAAGTCCTTGTAACTAGTTTTGCTAAAATATCGCCTTTAAAGGCCTTTTTTTGGCGCCGAAGTGACTCTAGCAAAGTTGTTTTAATCCCAACTGAGTATTTCAACATATTATATATTCTAATATGTACTAGGGACTCATTTGGAGCTCCGGCAAGCCTTAAAAAGTTACATCGCACAAAAACAAAGTCCTTATAACTAGTTTTGCCAAAAAATAACCTTTAAAGAGCTTTTTTGGCTCCGAAGTGACTCTGGCAAAGTTGTTTTGATCCCAACAGAGTATTTAAACATATACTATATTATACTGAGTATCAGGGAATCATTTTGAGCTCTAACAAGACTTAAAAAGTCACTTTACAAAAAACAAAGTCCGCATAACTAGTTTTGCCGAATGATTTTAAAGGGCATTTTTAGCTCGGAAGTGACTCTAGCAAAGTTGTTTTGATTCAAAATGAGTATTTGAAAGATAATATAATATAACAAGTCTATAGGACTGATTTGGAGCTCCAACGAGCCTAAAAAAGTCATTTTATGCAAAAACAAAGTCCTTACAACTAGTTTTACCGAAATATAGCCTTTTAAGGGTTTTTATTGTCTCCGAAGTGACTCTAGCAAAGTTCTTTTGATCCCAAATGAGTAGTTGAATCTATAACATAACATAATCAGTCTAAAGGACTCATTCAAAGATCCAACAAGCCATAAAAACTCACTTTGCGCAAAAACAAAGTCCTTGTAACTAGTTTGCCGAAATGTAACCTTTAAAGGGATTTTTTGGCTCCGAAAGGACTCTTGCAAATTTTATTTTAATTCCAAATTAGTATTTAAACATATTATATATTATAATAAGTATTAGCGACTCATTTGGAGCACCAACAAGCTTTAAAAAATCACTTTGCGTGAAAACAAAGTCCTTGTGACTAGTTTTGCATAAATATAGCCTTTAATGGGCTTTTTTTTGGCTCCGCAGTGACTCTAGCAAAGTTTTTTTGGCTATTTGAACATATAATATATTATAATAAGTCTTACAGACCCATTTGGAGATCCAACAAGCCTTAAAATTCACTTTGTGTGAGAACAAAGTCCGTATAACTAGTTGTGCCGAAATATAGCCTTTAAAGGGGTTTTTTTGAAGTGACTCTAGCAAAGTTATTTTGACCCCAAATGAGTATTTGAACATATAATATATTATCATAAGTCTTACAGACTCATTTGGAACTCCAACAAGCCTTAAAAATTCACTTTAAGCAAAAACAAAGTCCGTATAACTAGTTTTGCCGTAATACAGCCTTTAAATGGGTTTTTTTGGCTCCGAAGGGACTCTAGCAAAGTTGTTTTGATCCCAATTGAGTATTTGAATATATAATATATTATAATGAGTCTAAAGGACTCATTTCAAGATCCAACAAGCCTTAAAAGTCACTTTGCGCAAAAACGAAATCCTTATAACTAGTTTGCTGAAATACAGTCTTTAAAAGGCTTTTTTGGCTCCAAAGTGACTCTAGTAAAGTTGTTTTGATCGCAATTGAGAATTTGAACAAAAAATATCAATTATAATAAGTATTAGGTACTCCTTTGGAGCTCCAACAAGCCTTAATAAGTCACTTTGCATAAAAACAAAGTCCTTATAACTAGTGTGCCGATAGCTTTTAGCGGGCTTTTTTAGCTCCGAAGTGACTCTAGCAAAGTTGTTTTGATCCCAACAGAGTATTTTAACATATAATATATTATAATAAGTATTAGGAACTCATTTGGAGCTCCAACAAGCCTTACAAAGTCATTTTGCGCAAAAATAAACTCCTTGTAACTTGTTTTCCCGAAATATAGCATTTAAAGGATTTTTTTTTGGCTCCGAAGTGACTCTAGCAAAGTTTTTTTGATCCCAAATGAGTATTTGAACATATAATATATTATAATAAGTCTTAAGGATTCATTCGAAGATCAAACAAGCCTTAAAAAGTGACTTTGCGCAAAAATAAAGTCCTTATAACTAGTTTTGCCGAAATATAGCCTTTAAAGGCCTTTTTTGGCTCTGAAGTGACTCTAGCAAAGTAGTTTTGATCGAAACTGAGTATTTGTAACACCCGCATAACCTAACCATATAACTAACATATGAATAAGGTAAGTAGAGTTACCTTTCAACAAACGGGATTTATTTAATTATCCAAAATAGTGGGCAAATTTGAACTTTTTAAAACTTTCCACGCGTTTTAGAAAAGTATCTGATTTGTGATAAAAATAGTACCACAAGTCATAGATATATATATATATATACACACACATATAGTACTATATCTCAAAACTGTTTGTCTCTATCAAAATATTCATATATGCACCACCAAAAGCGTAAGTTGTCTCAAAGTATGCCCAACAAGTCTAAAAGTTTCCATATACAAAAGCTTGGCAGTGTGAAGGATCACAACCAATGTTTAGCAGTCTAATCATACTAAGATGCGTCCTCGCCATTACCACAAGAACTACGTGAGCTAAAGCTCAATAAACAAGAAGTATCCAATGAGATATATGCATCATCGTGAAAGTACTCATATAAATAAAATGTACCTTGCATATCGTAAAAACATAACGTGCACATAGTCATGTACAATGTGAGTCACTCGTCTAGGCCTACGAATAAGCATGCCTGCGTACTATCGGACCTCGGCTGTAATAAAAGTATCCTAATCATATACATGGCACAGTCCAACAAGGTCCTTTGGGACCGATCATATCCCACAAGACACATTACTCCCCAAATCCTAGGAACTAATAAGGCCACTACAAATCAACTCCACAATGCACAAACTAGTAAAATAGGGTACATCATACTCATTTTAAAATGATGCAATGCTCAATTAATGCAGACAATTATGCCGACTAACAATATCATACTATGTTCTTGTGATACAGTTGAAATGAATGCTTGTTTACCTTATCCAGCTGAGTAGCCTAGCAAATGATCCGGTCCAGTCTCCTCAGCAAGCAAAGTGTGCTAAACACCGAATATATTAATGCACATTCACTTATCATTCTAATTTTACACCCCACAATTGCTATATCATTCAAATAAATTGTATCATGCCAACTATAACTCAAAAGGCAATTTATTATCAATAAAGCACGTTTCTTGTGACTAAAATGATAAAACACGCATCCAACACTTAAATTAATGAACTTATTTGATGATCAAACCTTATTGACCTCAAAACAGAAATATAACAATTGATTAAACATGATTAGGTCAAAAAGATAAAACATATTTCACATTGCGACAAATAGGAGCCGCAAACGGTAAAATTTCGACTAAACTAGCTCGTTTCGGTTGAAAAATCAATCTTTAATCATTAAACTAATTTTGGCATCATCTCCTCAGATTTATTAACTTAACCAAACCCTGCAATCATGAATAACAACCCATTTTATCCAAAACATCAACAAAACACAACCAAAGCTCGAGCGAAGCACGAACGGTGCAAACTAGTTTCGTTTGCGTCCAACTCGATTCAAACTAACAAACCAGCAGTAAACACACTTATTTAGGTTATAATTATACTTTAATAACCATTTTAAAAATTATTTAAGTAACACAAAGCATCTCAAGAAGTGAAACAAATCAATTGGTGTCAAAATCCAATAATCTTGCAGAAACTAGCTTAAACTAGCCTAGTTTCGGCTCATTTCGACACTTAGTTTTAAAATGATTAACCAATCAATAATACGACTATAAAATACCTCAAATTATGAAATCAAATGAATATAAATAAATTTACTATTCATCAAACACTTCGAGGGCAGATTTGATGCCCAAAATCCCTAAAAGAAATCAAATGAAATCGGACAAAGCTTTTTAATTTTCTAGGGTTGTTTTCGATTCCTCCAAGAAACCCCTAACTTTCCCAAGCTTAGGACACCTTCCTAACACATTAAATACAGTAACCAAAGCCCTAAAAACATTAAATAGGCTGGAGTTTTCAAATTGGAGAGAAAAAGCACAAATACGAAAAACTAGCTAACTGTTCTCACCGTAACGTGTCTAGCTTGCGATTTATAACTCCGTATTGACTAATACCACTTGGAAATGGTTTGTTTTTGGAAAAGGAAGTTTTTTCTATGGTTTTATTTCTGTTGAAGAGCTCTGGTCAGAGTTTAATTGAAAGATAAGAGAGCAGATTGCTTAAGAAACTAAGAATTCTTAAAGGTTAAGCTAGGACATGTTTGGTATTTTTTTCAGTTTGTTGCTTGATGGCTGAATTCAAACGACCTTGTGATGACTAATACATGTTATTATTTCTAAATTACATCTAAAACCATTCAAAAATATTGCAACCTACTTTCGGGTCTAACGGTTTTGCTTACTTTTCAAATTTTTGCTTCTATACGTTGGTTTCATGGTATTTCAATGAAACCTAAGTTCTTTCCAACCAAATGAATTACTAACTTTTATTTCAATCTAAAATAGAAATTAAAGTAAATAAATAACATTATAAAGCAAATATTCTAACAAAATTAGTAAATAATTCATCCTTCAAGGTAAACCCGTGCTAGTTCAATTTTACTGAGAAAATGCCAAAAAACGCCGTGCTTGCTTAGGGTTGACTTTAACTTTCCTTTTTTTTTTTTTTACTTTTTAAAAGTGTTTGAAATGAAAGAATAAATAAAACAAATGCCCTTTCACCTGCTTTATGTGTCACTAAAAATGCATTGATTTTCGTGATTTAGCCATTTTGTCGAATTACTAACAATGAATGTGAAAATGTTTGGAAACTATGAATTTACCATTGCAATGCACATAATACCATTTCAAATACTTATTTAGCAAACTAAGTTTCTTCGTTGAGGAAACCGAGCTTTCACGCTGCATAAGATTACTCACGACAACATTAGTAGTAAATAAGATTCAAACCGAAATGACTGAGTATGTGCCAGGAGGAATATGTAAATGAATGTGAAATGATTTATAATGAATGGAAAGTATGTTATTATTGGCTACGTTCATGAGAATCTTGGATATCACAATCTTCCACTCCTTATAAAAATTTTGACCTCGAAATTTACTCACCAAAAAGCATTTCTTACATGTTTCTTATTTCATATTCCCTCTCCCATGTGGCATCTTCAGCTGTATGATTCTTCGAAAGTACCTTGACCAAAGGAATTTTTCTACTTCTCAACTACTTTTCTGCTTTCTCTAGGATATAAACTGGTAGCTCGTCATAGGAAAGATCAGAGCTTAACTTTAGTCGCTCGTAACTTAGCACATGAGATGAGTTTTGAATGTATTTCTTCAACATCGAAACAAGGAAGACATTGTGAACACTGGCCAATAATGGAGGAAGTGCTGGCTTGTAGGCTACATCTCTAATCCTCTCGAGGATCTCGAATGATCTAGTGTAGCGTGGACTGAACTTTCCTTTCTTACCAAACCTTATTATGCCCTTCATTAGTGCCATTTTCAGAAATACCTTATCCCCAACATAAATTCAAGCTTCCTTCGTCGAACATTTGCGTAGCTCTTTTGCCAACTCTGAGCAGTTGGCATTCTTTTGCGAATCTTTTCAATAGCTTCTCCAGTCCTTTGAACTAACTCTTGTTCAAGAAATTTTCTTTCTCCTATTTCATCCTAATGAATTGGCGATCTACATTTCCTTCCATAAAGTGCTTCATAAGGAGCCATACCAATTGACGAGTGGAAACTATTATTGTAGGAAAACTCTACCAAAGGCAAGTACGTATTCCAGCTTTTCTGAAAATCTAGCACACATGCCCGTAACATATCCTCCAACATCTGAATTGTTCTCTCTGACTGTCTGTCTGTCTTAGGATGAAAAGTAATACTAAATACCAATCTTGTTCCCAATGCTTTGTGTAAGCTTTTCAGAATGACGAGGTAAATCTAGAATCTCTATTAGAGGCAATAGATAATGGAACACCATGAAGTCTTACTATCTTATTCACGTATATTTCAACGTATTTATCCATCATATATATTGTACGAACAAGAAGAAAGTGAGCCGACTTGGTTAATCTATCAACTATAACCCAAATAGCATCGTGACGGTCTTTAGTTCTTGGGAGTCCGACTACAAAATCCATAGTAACATCATCCCATTTCCACTGTGGTATATTAAGAGGTTCTTGAGTTCCCACAGTCCTCTGATGCTCTGCCTTCACCTGTTGACATGTCAAACATTGCTATACGTGCTTAACTACATCATTCTTCATTTTAGACCACCAATAGTGCAACTTCAAATCTTTATACATTTTTGTTGTCCCTTGGTGTACTGAGTATGGTGTTCTATGAGCCTCAGTAAGTATTTCCTCTCGAAGATCACCAATCTTAGGAACACATAATCTTCCTTGGAACATAATAACACCATCAATTAACAATTCAAAATCTTCTCTCTTCTTTGACTCAACTTCATCTTTCACCCAATTTAAAAATGGATTCGAAAGTTGATTTTGCTTAATCTCTCGAGTAATGTAGGTTGTAACGATATGGCTGACAATCTTTCAACCGTTCCCGTTGGTACAATCTCAATTTCCAACTTCAAAAACTCAAGTAACAACGGTCTTTGAACTATTTTCATCATTGAAATACTTGAAGAGGACTTTCTACTCAATGCATCAGCTACCACATTAGCATTTCCAGGATGATAGTTTATTCCACAATCATAATCTTTCACCAACTCCAACCATCTTTGTTGCCTCATGCTTAGTTGTTTCTGTGTGAAGAAGTACTTTACTCTTGTGATCTGTGTAAATCTCACATATTTCCCCATATAGATAATGCCTCTAAATCTTTAAAGCAAAAACAATAGCTACTAACTCAAGATCATGTGTTAGATAATTCTTCTCATAATCTTTTAATTGACGAGAAGCATAAGCAATTACCCTTCTATTTTGCATAAGAACACATCCCAATCCACACTTTGAGGCATCATTGTATACAACCAATCCTCCAGAACTCGTCGGAATAGCCAAAATCGAAGCATACCAATCTTTGCTTTAGTTCTGCAAAATTTCATTCACACGCATCAGTCCACTGAAACTTTACATTCTTCCTTGTTAGGTTAGTGAGTGATGAGGCTATCTTTGAGAATCCTTCAACGAATCTCCTGTAATAGCCTGCTAACCCCAAAAATCTTCGAATCTCGGATACAGTTGTTGGTTGTGGCCACTTGCTTACAGCTTCAACCTTTGATGGATCAACTGAAATTCCATCCTTCGACGCTACATGACCTAGGAATGCAATATTCTCAAGCCAAAATTCACATTTTTTGAACTTAGAATATAACTGCTTCTTCTTCAAGATATTCAAGACTATTTGTAGATGCTTAGCATGTTCTTCCACGGAACTGATGATAACTTTATTCATCAATGAACACAAATACAAACTGGTCCAAGTAATCCTTGGAAACTCTATTCATTAAGTCCATGAATGCACCAGGTGCATTTATCAGCCCAAAAGGCATAACTAAAAATTCATAATGCCCGTACCTCATTCTGAAAGCTGTCTTTTAAATGTCATCTTGTTTGACCTTCGACTGATGATAACCAGATCGCAAATCTATCTTAGAAAACACTGACGCCCCTTGTAGTTGATCAAACAAGTCATTAATTCTTGGCAGCAGGTATCTGTTCTTTATAGTGACTTTATTTTATTCCCGGTAGTCTATACACAACCTCATCGTACCATCTTTCTTCTTAACAAAAGCACTAGAGCTCCCACAGGTGAGAAACTAGGACGTATAAATCCCTTGTCCAACAATTCTTATAATTGGACTTTCAACTCCTTTAATTCTGTCAGAGCCATCTGATATGGAGCTTTCGAAATTGGTGCTGTTCTTTGAACCAAGTCAATAACGAATTCAATCTCTCTATCAGGAGGTAACCCTAGTAAATCTTCTGGAAACACATCAATGAATTCTCGAACTACTGGAACATCTTCTGGCTTTAAGCATTGCTCCACCTGAGTGCCAACAACACTTACTAAATAACCAATGCACCCACTGTCAAGTAATCGTCACGCTTTCATTGCAGATAAAATTGGAGTCCTCAGCTTATGAGTTGTACCAATGAATAAGAACTCCTCTTTCTCTGGTTGTCGAAACGTCATTATCTTTTTCTTGCAATCTATAATGGCATGGTACTTAGACAACCAATCCATTTCATGATTCACTTCATAATCAGGCATATCAAGCATAAAAAAGTCAACAAAAAGTTCTTTGCCAACAACTAAACAGTGTAACTACGAAGAACTTTGTCCGAATTCATGAAATTCCCTAATGGAAGTGATATATTATACTTGACATCAAGCTTGTCAAATGATTTGTGCAATCCTCTCACTTATATACAAAATTGATAGCCAATAATGGCCACATATGGTTCAAATAATAATAATGCACAAAACAGAACTTACATTTTGGCCGATCTTCTTCATCCGACGAACATTGTATATGAAATGTCTACAAAAAAGATTTAAACCTTTGCCCTGATACCAAACTCTGTAACACCTACCTAAACCTAAACATACGACTAATGTATAAATAAGCTAAGTAGATTTATCTTTCCACAAAAAGGATTTATTTCATTATCCAAAATTATGGTCAAATTTGAACTTTTTAAAACTTTCCAGGCGTTTTTAAAAAGTATCTGATTTGTGATAAAAACAGTACCACAAGTCATATATATATATAGTACTATATATCAAAACTATGTGTCTCTATCAAATTATTCATATAAACATCACCAAAAGAGTAAGTTATCTCAAAGTATGCCCAACAGGTCAAAAAGTTTCCATATACAAAAGCTCGGCAATGTGAAAGAGCATCAGCCAACGTCTTGCAGACTAATCATGCTGAGAGATGCATCCTCACCTATACCACAAGAATTAGGTGAGCTAAAGCTTAGTAAACAAGAACTATGCAATGAGATATATGCATCATCGTGAAAGTACTCATATATATAACTGTACCCTGCATGTCGTACAAACATAACGCGCGCATTGTCATGTACAATGTGAGTCATTCGTGCATGTGTACTAACGGACCTCAGCCGTAATAAAAGTATCCCAATCATACATATGAGACACAGTAGCTCCAAGATCCTAGGAACTACAAAGGTCCGACAAGGTCTTATGGGACCGATCCTATCCCACAAAACATATTAGTGCCCTGGTCCTAGAAACTAATAAGGCCATTACAAATCAACCTTTTTACGATGAAATAACCTTAGGTCCTCGGATCAAATTTAAGAGAGGGTTATGAGACAGACATCGTTAGTTGCCAGATTCAAGCCGAGCATGATGTCCTAGCGACTCCGGATTGATGTCCTGAGTGCTAATTGAATGTGGAATGACATTGAAGACAACAAAGGTCGGGATTTAATCCCGAACCCCTACCCTCTTAAGAAAGTATGTAATGTGACTCGGTTGCCTAAAATGATAAGGTAACGGGGGTTGTGATTGTCAGTCAACAACATAAGATAGAATTATGAAGCGATGTCGATGGTACCAATGTCCTTTGAAACCATTATTCCTCTTACATGTTTATGAAAAGGAAAATAACGATGAAATGCATTGGCGGAGCTTTCTCTGGCTAAGAGCAATTACAACAGGGAGATGTTCCGCAAGGTGTGCTGGCCCACTCCTCGCTTAGCACCATTAAAGTAAAGTTATGTGGTATTATTAATGAATCCCAGACAATAACTGAAATGAAAACACAATTGTCGAGATGTCTACATGAATGGCTGAGGCGAACGCTAAGAAAGCATGAACTGTTATGGATAGCTCTAAAAGCAGGAATCAATCGGTATGGGACGGTTGATTTCTTTCTAATTGTTTATTGTGCTTTAAATAAATGTTAATTGTCTAATAGTAATATTGCATTGGCATGACTTATTGGTTAGCTAGTTCATCACATACTGAGTTTAGCAACTCAGTAAGTTTCTAGATGTTGTAGATAAAGGTAAGCTCCAAACGAAATGATATGGGATCTTCGAACACTAGAGAGCGTGCATGCGGACAAGACATGTGACACCAACGAGACTATACCCGGACCTCATATATATGTTTTATGATGAATATATATACAAATATATATGACTTAAATATATATGTTTGATATAATGACTCCAAGTTGTAAAAAAAAAAACCAAAACAAAAAAAACAAAAAAAACACATGTGTTATTTTGCTTGTATTATGTTGTGGTCTACGAATTTAAGTATAAAAGTACGATGATAAAGCCGTCGCGGCTCGTGTTAGTGGGTCGAGATAGAATTTTTGGTATTCTAACCTAACCATACAAGTTACGTACGATTAAGTTAAGTAGTGTTACCTTTCCACAAACATGCTTTATTTCATTTTAAAAAATTGTGGGCAAATTTCAACTTGTTTTTTTTACACTTCTTACGATTATAGCTTATACATATTTAATAGTACATCTGAAACAAACTGTCATTGTTATAATATACATACCTGTATAACATAGTAGTATGACATCTCAAAATAGGCCCATCAGGTCAAAAGCTTCCACATACAAGTGCTCGGCGGTGTGAAGAAGCATCAACCAACGTCTAGCAGTCTAATCATGCTGAGATGCATCCTCGCCTATACCACAAGAACTGCGTGAGCTAAAGCCCAGCAAACAAGCAATATGCAATGAGATATATACATCATCGTGAAAGTACTCGTATATATAAGTGTACCGTGCATATCGTAAAAATATAACGAGCGCATAGTCATGTACAATATGAGTCACTTGTCTAGGCCTACGAGTTAGCATGCATGCATACTATCAGACCTCGACCGTAATAAAAGTATCCCAATCATACACATGAGATACAGTAGCTTCCCGATCCTAGGAACTACAAATGTCCGATAAGGTCTTATGGGACCGATCCTGTTCCACAAGACATATTAGTTCCCAGATCCTAGGAACTAATAAGGCCACTACAAATCAACTCCACAATGCACAAACTAGTAAAATAGGGTACATCATACTCATTTTCAGACGATGCCATGCTCAATCAATGCAAACAATTATGCTAAGTAACAATATCATACTATGTTCTTGTGATACAGTTGAAATGAATTCTTGCTTACCTTATCCAGTCGAGTAGCCTAGCAAACGATCCGGTCCAGTCTCCTCAGCAAGCAAAGTGTGCTAAACACCTAATATATTAATGCACATTCACTTATCATTCCAATTTTACACCCCACAATTGTTATATCATTCAAACAAATTATATCATGCTAATTATTATCCATAAAGCACGTTGCTTGCGACTAAAGTGTGAAAATGAGTCGATGGTACCGATAGTCCTTTTTGACACTCATGCCCTCCTGTATAACATAGTAGTATGACTTTGCTTTTGCGCAAAATGACTTTTTAAGGTTTTTTGAATCTTCAAGTGAGTCCTCTGGACCTGTTATATTGTATTACAAATTCAAATACTCATTTGGGATCAAAATAACTTTCCTAGAGTCACTTCGGAGCAAAAAAAAAAAACAATTTAAAGGCTATATTTCAGGACAACTAGTTATAAAGATTTTTTTTTTGCACAAAGTGACTTTTTAAGGCTCATTGGATCTTCAAATGAGTCATTTAGACTTATTATAATATATTTTATATTTAAATACTCATTTGGGATCAAAACAACTTTGCTAGAGTCACTTCGGAGCCCAAAATAGCCCTTTAAAGGCTATATATTAGAAAAATTAGTTATAAGGACTTTGTTTTTGCGCAAAATGGCTTTTTGGAGCTTGTTGAATCTTCAAATGACTCCTCTAGACTTATTATAATATATGATATATTTAAATACTCATTTTGACTTAAAACAACTTTGCTAGAGTCACTTCAGAGCCAAAGAAAAGCCCCTTAAAGGCTATATTTCTGGAAAACTAGTTATAAGGACTTTATTTTTACGCAAAGTGACTTTTAAAGGCTTGTTGGATCTCCAAATGAGTCCGTAAGACTTTTTATAATATATTATATGTTCAAATACTCATTTAGGATCAAAACAATTTTGCTAGAGTTACTTCGCAGCAAAAAAGTCCTTTAAAAGCTATATTTTGGCAAAACTAGTTACAAGGACTTTGTTTTCGCGCAAAGTGACTTTTTAAGGCTTGTAGAAGCTCTAAATGTGTCCCTAATACTTATTATAATATATTATTTGCGTAAATACTTTGTTGGGATCAAAACAACTTTGCTAGAGTCATTTCGGAGCCAAATAAAGCCCTCTAAAGGCTTTATTTCGGCAAACTAGTCATACGGATTTTGTTTTTGCACAAAGTGACTCTTTAAGGCTTGTTGGAGCTCCAAGTGAGTCCTTTAGAGTTATTATAATATATTATGTGCAAAGTGAGTTTTTTGGGCTTGTTGGAGCTCTAAATGAGTCCTTCAGATTTATTATAATATATAATTTCGTCAAATACTTATTTGGGATCAAAACAACTTTGTTAGAGTCACTTCTGAGCAAAAACAGCCCTTTAAAGGCTGTATATCGGCAAAACTAGTTATAAGGACTTTGTTTTTGCACGAAGTAGATTTTTAAGGTTTGTTGGAGATCTAAATGAGTCCCTAATATTTTTTATAATATATTACATGTTCAAATACTCAGTTGGGGTTTAAACAACTTTGCTTAAGTCACACTTTGGAGCAAAAAAAAAAAGGCCATTAAAGGCTATATTTAGGCAAAACTAGTAATAACGACTTTATTTTTGTGCAAATTGACTTTTTAAGGCTTGGTGGATCTCCAAATGAGTCCGTAAGACTTATTATAATATATTATATATTCAAATACTCATTTGGGATCAAAACAACTTTGTTAGAGTCACTTCGGAGCCAAAAAAACCCTTCACTCTATATTTTGGCAAAACTAGTTACGAGGACTTTTTTTTATGCGCAAAGCACTTTTTAACGGTTATTGGAGATCCAAATGAGTCCATTAGACTTATTATAATATAATATATGTTTAAATACTCATTTGGGATCAAAACGAATTTGCTAGGGTCACTTCGGATCAAAAAAATCTCGTTAAAGGCTATATTTCGGCAAAACTTTTTATAAGGACTTTGTTTTCGTTCAAAGTGAATTTTTAAGCATGTTGGATCTCAAAATGAGTACGCAAGACTTATTATAATACATTATGTGATTAAATACTCATTTGACGTCAAAACAACTTTGCTAGTGTCACATCGGAGCCAAAAAAAGCTCTTTAAAGGCTATATTTCGGGAGAACTAGTTATAAGGATTTTGTTTTCGTAAGAACATAATTTTTAAGGTTGGTTGGTGCTCCAAATGAGTCCCTAATACTTATTGTAATATATTATATGTTCAAATACTCATTTGGGATCAAAACAACATTGCTAGAGTCACTTCCGAGCCAAAAATGCTCTTTAAAGGCTATATTTCCGCAAAACTAGTTATAAGGACTTTGTTTTTGCGCAAGGTAACTTTTTAGGCCTGTTGGAGCTCGAAATGAGTACCTTAGACCTGTTCTGATATATTATATTTTCAAATAGTTATTTGGATTGAAATAACTTTGCTAGAATCACCTTGGAGCCAAAAAAAGCCATTTAAAGGCTATATTTCGGCTAAACTAGTTAAAATGACTTTTTTTTTGTGTAAAGTGATATTTTAAGGCTATTTGAAGCTCCAAATGAATCCATTAGACTTATTATATTATTTTATATGTTAAAAAACTCATTTGGGATCAAGACAACTGCGCTAGAGTCACTTTGAGGCCAAAAAAATCCCTTTATAGGCAATATAAGGACTTTGTACTGTAAAGTTACTTTTTAGGACTTCTTGGAGCTCTAAATTAGTCGTTAATACTTATTATATTATATTATATGTTCAAATACTCAGTTGCGATCAAAACAACTTTGCTAGAGTCACTTCGGGGCCAAAAAAGCCCTTTCAACGCTATATTTCGGCAAAACTAGTTATAAGGACTTTGTTTTTTCGCAAAACGACTTTTTAAGGCTTGTTGGATCTCCAAACGATTTTTTATGACTTACTATAATATATTATATATTCAAACACTCATCTGGGATCAAAAAAGCTTTACTAGAGTCACTTCGGAGCCGAAAAAGCCCTTTAAAGGCTATCTTTCGGCAACACTAGTTATAACGACATTGTTTTTTCCCAAAGTGACTTTTTAAGATTTTTTGAATCTCCAAATGAGTTCGTAAGACTTATTATAAAATATTATATGTTCAAATACTCATTTGGGATTAAAAAAAAAACTTTGCTAGATTCACTTCGGAACCAAAAAAAAAAAAAAAAGCCCTTTAACGGCTATATTTCGGCAAAACTAGTTATAAGTATTTGTTTACCTAAAGCCTTGAAAATTTGGAGGTGCTATCTTTATGGAGCTAAATTCGAATTGTATAGTGACCATCAAAGTCTTAAGTATTTGTTTACCTAAAGAGACCTCAATCTGAGAGAACGTAGGTGGGTTGAGTATATGGAGGACTACATGTTCAATCTCGAGTATCACCCTAGTAAGGCAAATGCAGTTGCAGATGCTCTCAGTTGAAAGAACTATAGTATGGTGGCGAGTTTGGCTCTTCAAGATTGGAAGCTCACCGTGACAACTGGAGACTTGACTTGTAACTTTGCGATGACGACCATAGAGCGTATGTTTGTAACATGGTAGCCACTCCTTCTCTGGTCCAACAAGTAAAGCAAAGTCAATGGCAAGATGAAGAACTTCGTAGGATTTAGAATCAACTCCAGAATAGGGAGCAAATAGATGGATGGAAAGTAGGATGAAATGGGTTTCTCCAATTCAAAGGAAAATTAATAGTTCCTAAGGATCCCTACCTTCGAGAGAATGTGTTGAGTGAAGATCATCACTCCAAGCTCTCAATACATCCCGGAAGCCCGAAAATGTATAAAGACTTAAAACGTCAATATTGGTGGCGCGGAATGAAGCGAGATATTGCTCTATTTGTTTCAAAGTGTATGATTTGTCAGCAAGTCAAAGGGGAACTGGGCGGCACACTTTAGCCTTTATCCATACCTGAGTGGAAATGGGACCATGTGACTATGGATTTCGCCACTGGTTTGCCGCGAACCCAAAGGGGGGCAAGATGCAACTTGGGTGATCATGGATAGGCTAACTAAGACTGAACGGTTCATTCTAATCAGGATTCTACTATCCGTTTCCAAGCTAAGTCAATCATATGTGGAACATATAGTCAGGCTTCATGGTGTTCTAAATTCGATTGTGTTTGATAGAGATCCGCGGATCACCTCTAATTTCTGGAGAAGCATGCAGAGATACTTGGGTACTGAATTAAAATTTAGCACTGTTTTTCATCCCCAAACAAATGGTCAATCCGAAAGAGTTATTCATATCCTCGACGATTTACTTCGCTGTTGTGCATTGGATTTCTGAGATAGTTGGGGAGAACATCTACCCTTAGTAGAGTTTTCTTACAATAATAGTTTTTAAGCTAGCATAGGGATGGATTCCTATGAGGCATTGTATGAAAGACCATGTAGATCTCCAATGTGATGGGCAGAAACAGAAGAACATTTGGCCCTAGGACCTGAACTAGTACGTGAAACCACATATAAGATCCAAATTATTCGCGATCGCCTTCGAGTAGCACAAAGTCACCAAAAGAGTTATGCCGATAGAAGGAGGCGACCCCTAGAATTTTTGGTGGGAGATTTTATCTTTCTCAAGGTGACGCCGAAGCGCGGACTGTCTCGTTTTGGCATTAAAGGGAAGCTTGCACCAAGATTCACAGGGCCATTTGAGATTATGGAGAGAGTAGATTCTCTTGCTTACCGTTTGGCTCTACCACCTCAAATATCCCATATTCATAAAGTATTCCATGTCTCGATGTTACAAAAGTATGAGCCTGACCCTTCTCATGTCATTACTTGGACTGAGGTGCCTATTCAAGAAGATGTGGCTTATGAGGAAGTCCCTGTTCAAATTCTAGAGCTTGAAGTTCAAATATTGCGTAAGTGCGAGATTCCACTTGTGAAAGTGCTTTGGCAACATCATGGTCATCAGGAGGCTACTTGGAACTTGAACCAGGAATCATGCAGCGTTTCCCACATTTGTTGTTGTAGTCTTCCCTATTGTATTGTTGGGAATGAAATTTTTAAAAGGGGTAGAATTGTAAGACCCATTTATTTAATATTTCGTTTTGGGGGTTATTTATAAGAAAGGTTAAAATATGGGTAAATTTTTGAATTTTTATCAAATTAAGGGGCCAAACTCTAATTTTTCTAACTTTTATAATCATATATTAAAAACCCCTATTTTTCGTTTCTCTTCGTCACTCTCCCGTCGTTCTCTCTCCCTTTCTTTCTCCATTTTTTTATTTCCTCAAACCCTAACTTTGAATTATCATATCTTGGTCTACGTAGCTTTATTTCTTGCAAACTTAGTGTCTTTGGAAAGCTCGTGGTGACTGGAGTTGGCCAAAATTTCACCGAAAGTTTGCAAACTTTGAAGAGGGATAGCTCCTTCATCCGAGCTTCAATCGAGGTGATTCTTGCAACATTGTGTTCACAGCGGTGAGAATAGTTTGCAAGGCAGCTTCGTTGTCGTTAGAGTTGCCTAAAAAGTTGCTGGAATAGTAGCCGCTGTCGTTGTTTTTCGATCTCCAGTGAAGTGCCCCTTTTATTTTAAAATTTCTTATTCCAATCCACTTAGAATCTTTTGGTTAGTAAAATCCCTCAATAAATTTATTGATTTAGCTAGCCGGAAACTTAGTTTTTGTATCAGAAAGTTTGAGAGCTAAGTAGTTGTTATTCGTATGCTTAATGTTAAAATTAGGCCTTTTGGACTTCGTCATCAAACTTGGAACGTCGAGGACAATTGAAGACTGACCTCGTCGCAGCTGACGTCATCCCATTGACCGGTGTTGATCGGTATTGATCACGTCGTTGACCAGGAAATTCTTCGGCCACTTTTGGTGAGTATGCGTTCTCGCTCCTTGTTTTGGCTTCCTTAATTCAGCGTTGAACTCTGTTTGATGAGATTGTGTTTGGTTAGGATTTTTGGTTAATTCAAAGCTTGATCAGATCATAGTCAAAGAGGACTTTCGAGAATATTGGAAACCCGTAGATTTTGCTAACTCTTGTGCTGGTCCAAAGAGGTAGAAATCCCTTGTACTTATCTCTCGTGGGAATTTTATTGAATAACTGGTAATTGAAAAAAAAAACTATATACATGCTGTTTTATATACATAGATATGACTAAAATGTGATGTTGTTTTTATGATATTGAAGTATATAGTTGATTGAAATAAAACGATAGTATGTCTCTGGGTTAATCTGTTATCATGTGTGATTTATTTTCACACAGTCCGTATGGCGATCTAGTCTCTGCGCAGGTCTAGGTTACCGTTTGAGGTTCTAATCCACGGGTTTTTCACTGTGTTAATAGAACTGAAATGCTTGATTATATCTCTTTGTATTATGTATTCTGTATGAAAAAGCAGATTTGTGAAACGAAGTATTTCAGTTGAGACATACTTGTGTTGGTTGTACTTGTATCTGTTGAAACCTAACTATGTAGGAAGTCGTCCTAATTATGGTTATAAAAACCGAAATATGATTATTGGTGATGCTTATTAGGAGTGTTTAGCTTACCCCTACTTTCCCCACCCCCTCCCTCTCAGGAGAGGTGCAAAGTGTTGAGGAGCAGTAGAAATATTGTGAGCTGTGGTTTACTTTGGTGGAATTTGGCTCGAGACTTCTACTCTCTTTTTGAGATCTTCTTCTTTTAAGATTTGATCTTTTGTGATATTTTGGGTTGATTATATCATATTTTAATGATGTAGTATTATTGAATGATGACAAGTCTTATTTTATCTTTTCACGTGGTGCGACATTATACTTAGGATTTGGGACTTATTAACAGTTATCAAACTATTTGGTTGTTCTTGGAGTAGTATATGATTTAAGACCCTAGGGCATTTGTTGAGTTTTCTCATTTATGATTTTTAATTAGATTTAAAGTGTTGTTTTAAGTTTAAGTTCACTTAAGTATTACTCTTCATTGAATAAACCCTATATAGCGGTGTTACACTAGCAAAGTTGTTTTGATCCCATATGAGTATTTGAACATATAATATGTTATATTAAGTCTTATAGGCTAATTTGGAACTCCTACAAGCTTTAAAAAGTCACTTCGCGCTAAAACAAAGTCCTTATAACAAGTTTTGCCAAAATATAGCCTTTAAAGGGCTTTTTTGGCTCCGAAGTGACTCTAGCAATTTTTTTAATGCTAAATGAGTATTTGAATATATACTATATTATACTAAATCTTAGGGACTCATTTCGAGCTCCAATGAGCTTAAAAAGTCACTTCGCATTAAAACAAAGTCATTATAACTAGTTTTGCCATAATCGTGCCTTTAATGGCTTTTTTTAGCTCCAAAATGACTCTAGCAGAGTTGTTTTGATCTGAAATGAGTATTTGAGCATATAATATGTTATAATAAGTCTTAAGGACTTATTTGGAGCTCCAACAAACCTTAAGAAGTCACTTGACGCTAAAAAAATGTCCTTATAACTAGTTTGGTAATAATATAGCCTTTCTGGGCTTGGTTTTCTCCGAAGTGACTATAGCAATATGTTTTTATTCCAAATGAGTCTTTGAACTTATAATATATTATAATAAGTCTTTAGGACTTATTTGGAGCTCCAACAAGCCTAAAAAGTCACTTCACGCTAAATAAAGTCCTTGTAATTAGTTTTACCGAAATAAAGCCTTTAAAGGACTTTTTTGGAGCTCCAACAAGCCATAAAAAATCAGTTCGCGCTAAAACAAATTTCTTAGAACTTGTTTTATCAAAATATCGCCTTTAAATCGCCTTTTTGGCTCCGAAGTGACTATAGAAAATTTTCCTTGATTGTAAATGAGAATTTGAAAATTTAGTTTATTACAATAAGTCTTAGGAACTAATTTGTAGCTCCAACAAGCCTTGTAAAGTCACTTCGCGCAAAAATAAATTCCTTATAACTAATTTTGCCAAAATATGGCCTTTAAAGGGCTTTTTTGGCTTCGAAGTGACTCTATAAAATTTCTTTTGTTCCCAAATGTGTATTTGAACATATAATATATTGTATTAAATCTTATGGAGTCATTTGGAGCTCCAACATGCGTTAAAAAATCACTTCGCGCTAAAAGAAAGACATTATAACTAGTTTTGCGAAATCGAACCTTTAAAGGACTTTTTGGGCTCTGAAGTGACTCTAACAAAGTTATTTTTATCCCAAATGAGTATTTGAACGTATAATATACTATGAGAAGTCTTACGGACTCTTTTGGAGCTCCAACAAGCGTTAAAAAGTCACTTCGCGCTAAAAGAAAGTCCTTATAACTAGTTTTGTGGAAAGATAGCCTTTAAAGGGCTTTTTTGGCTTCGAAATGTCTCTAGCAAATTTTTTCCGATCCCAAATGAATATTTGAACATATAATATACTATAATAAGTCTTAGGCACTCATTTTTAGCTCCAACAAGCCTTATGAAGTCACTTCGCGCTAAAACAAATTTCTTGTAACTAGTTTTGCTGAAATATAGCCCTTAAAGGGATTTTTTTTGTCTCCGAAGGGACTCTAGCAAAGTTATGTTGATCCCAATTGAGTATTTGAACGTATAATAGATTATCATAAGTCTTAGGGACTCATTTGGAGATCCAAAAAGCCTTAAAAATATACTTCGCGCTAAAACAAATTTTTTTTAACTACTTTTGCTGAAATATAGCTTTTAAAGGGATTTTTTTTTGCTACGATGTGACTCTAGCAAATTTGTTTTGATCCCAAATGAGAATTTTAACATATAATTTATTCTAATAAGTCTTAGATACTCATTTGGAGCTCCAACAAAAAAAAATCACTTCGCGCTAAAAGAAAGTCCGTATTCCTAGTTTTTCTGAAATATAGCCTTTAAAGGGTTTTTTTGGATTCGAAATGACTCTAGAAAATTTGTCTTGATCCAAAATGAGTATTTGAACATATAATATATTATAATAAATATTAGGCACTCATTTGGAGCTCCAACAAGCCTTATAAAATCACTTCGCGCTAAATCAACTTCCTTATAACTAGTTTTGCCGAAATATAGCTTTTAAAGAGCTTTTTTCGCTCTAAAGTGACTCTAGAAAATTTCTTTTGATCCCAAATGAGAAATTGAACATATAATTTATTATATTTTGTCTTAGAGACTCATTTGGAGCTCCAACAAGCCTTAAAAGTCACTTCGGCTAAAAGAAAGTCCTTATAATTCTAGTTTTGCCGAAACATAGCCTTTAAAGGGCTTTTTTGGCTTCGAAATGACTCTACCAAATTTGTCTTCATCCCAAATGAGTATTCGAACATATAATATATTATAATAAGTCTTAGGCACTTATTCGGAGCTCCAACAACCTTATAAAGTCACTTCGCGATAAAACAAATTACTTATAACTTGTTTTGCTAAAATAAAGTTTTTTGGCTCTGAAGTGACTCTAGCGAATTTGTTTTAATCCTAAATGAGAATTTGACCATATAATTTATTATAATAAGTCTTAGAGACTCATTTGGAGCTCTAACAAGCCTTAAAAAGTCACTTCATGCTAAACTAAAGTCCATATAATTAGTTTTACCGAAATATAGCCTTTAAAGGGCTTTTTGGGTTCCAAATGAATCTAGCAAATTTCTCTTGCTCCCAAAATAGTATTTGAACAAATAATATATTATAATAAGAATTAGGCACTCAATTAGAGATTCAACAAGCTTTATCAAGTCACTTCATGCGAAAACAATTTACTTATAACTGGTTTTGCTGGAATATAACCTTTAATGGTCTTTTTTTGGTTTCGAAGTGACTCTAGCAATTTTGGTGTGTTTTATTTAAATAAATAGCCTTAGTAGGAATTTGAGACATCAATATAGAATAGAAAGTGAATAATAAGGAAGAGAAAAAAAAAAGAGAGAAAGAAAAGGAAGAAAAAGAAGAAAAAAAATTGAAAAGTTGAAGAAGAAAAAGTTAGTTTGAACAAGTTTGGTAAGTTTGTAATTTCTTCTTGCTCTCATCTTCTCTCAAGTGAATTTACAGCACCTAATAATTCCTTATATTGCATTTTAAACCATTGAAAAGCTGGGAGAAGTGTTTGGAAGAGAAATTCTACAAGTTCAAAGAAAGAACAACACAAAAAGGTAGAGTTCTTTTCCTTAGAGATCATAAGTTTGTACAAGTATGTTTTGAGATGTTTTGAAATAAATCAAGATGTCAATGATGTTAAACTGAGTTGTGATTGATGTTGGTGTTGTTGAATGGAATTTTTGGTTAAGAATTGGTGAATTGATGATTAAGGGAAATGTTAACCATGCTTGAGAAATGAATTTACAAAGTTAGTTAAGTCTTGAATATGTTTTGTTTGATCATAGGTCTAAGAGGGGAATTTTTGGTAATTTATTAGGTTTTAATGAAGTTTGGTGTGTTTTGAGGTATAAAATAGTGATTAAAGCTTTTAAAATTTGTTTGGTGGTGAAATAACAAAATTTAGTGTAAGTTTGACATCAACCGGGTGGATGGGCGCTGTGGGCGCGCAGCGTGCGCATCAGGTGCGCCCAGTGCACGTGGCAGGCGCCCAGCGCACGTGCTAAGCGCGCAGCGTGCCCGGCAGATGCCTAGCGCGCACGCCAGGCGCGCTGCCTGGGCCCGTGCGCACGCCAGGCGTGCTGCTAGCGCCTAGCGTGTGCCAGGCATGCTGCCAGCGCTCGTGCGTGCCCAAGGCGTGCCGCTGGCGGCCCGTGTGTGGCCTGTGTGCCCGGTCATCCCTGTGTGCATGCCCAGCATGTGTCGGCTAGGGCCAAATGGCCCCGATTCGACCCGAAAGATTTTTCTAAGCCTCGTTTTGACCCAAATTGTCCCGAAAATCTTTAGAATAAATTTTAAACACTTTAAATGAATTTTTAATAGAATAAATTTTAAAACCTAATGGTTTTTACATTGTTTTAATAGGAAACTCAAAGTTTCGACCCTCGGAAGACCAAAACGACCCGGAACGATTTTCGCACCGAGTAACTTTGAGTAAGTGATGATGCACCTACAATACAAGAATAAGTTGTATAATGTGTTAGGAATTGCATGGTTATACATTTAAATGCCTTTGCTAGTAAGCAAAATTAAGTTTAAACCTGGTAATGAGAAAACTAACAAGATTAATGGTTTCGGCCTTTCTAAAAACTTAGCACGGGCTTTGTGCAATAAGTTAAAACGAAGGCTAGAAACTGCCCGTACCTTTTTAATATGCTGTAAGCCAATGAAACGATGAAATGTCCTTTGACTTACAAGTCAAGGAATCAAGAGGGTTATTAATGAACAGTTTCGCCGCCGTGGAATCGCATTCGCGCACGGAACAACATTAAGACTTCAGAATATACTTTCGAGCTTCAAATGATGAATAATGAAAGAATGTAAGTTTAATGAAAGTATTTGTTGGGTTTATACTCCGAAATGAATAACCCTCAAGAAATATGTGGCTCGGTCGCCAGAAATGATATGGTGTCGGGGGTTGTTGATTTAAACGTCAACAACATAAGACAGAATGTTACGAAAACGAGTTGATGGTACCGATAGTCCTTTTAGACACTTATGCCCTCCTGATAATGAAGATGAAAATCTTTTTAATATAGCAAAGCATGCTATAGTTTTGAGAAGAATGCAGGAGGATGTAATGTGGCCGAGAGATGCTCTAAAGGTTGAGCTGGCCCACTCCCCGCCTGGCGCCTCATGTTATGATTCACAAAATATGCATCATCATATCTCTTTTATGCTCTAAAATTGTGCCATGTTGCAAAAAATACAAATTATGACGGCTTTTATAACAGTGTCTTAAAATAAATGACACTTGTCATGCGAAGAGGTTAGTTAAAGTTTTAATGACACATATTTTAGAACTGTGTTTGAATGTATTGGCGCCATTATGTGATAATGACGGGAAAAAAATATGCGTCATTAAAACTAACGAACCGAAAGCCATCACGTGGCACTAATGTTTTAATGATACATATTTTAGAACCGTGTTTGAAAGTATTGGCGCCATTATGTTATAATGACGGAAAAAATATATGCGTCATTAAAACTAACGAACCACAAGCCGCCACGTGACACTGGTAATTTTGAAGATGTAATCTAGTTACCCATCTTCGTATCTTCTTATGATTATTTATATATAAGTATTAAAAGAATATTAAAACATAAAAAATTAAATTTATAATTAAAAATAAAAAATAATAATAAATTCTATTGGTGACAATAATAATTTATATTGTTTTTTTAAATGTTATTTCTTTTTTTTTTTAATCTACATTTTGGTTCAAAACTTTTTTCTATTTTTTTACTACAAAAAATTAGTTCAAATTTTTAACCGAGCCTAAAGCCTGTAGCAGTTTTTTTTAATAACTATCACTTTCAACCCTAGCCCCTAGGTCATCACTATCACTTTCACACACTCAAATCTCGTGTGCTTCATTTCTTGAACTCCCAGCCTCTGCCCCTCTCTCCTGGCGTGCTTACACCACTGCTAGCCCTATCCCCTGCCCGACTCACACACCACCAGCAGTAGCAGCGCCCCTCTCTCATGCCCGAGCAATAGCAGCGCTGCCCCTCCACCTCTTTCTCTGTCATTCCTCTCTGCCCCTTCGCTTCTCCCCGTCTCCTGCCTCTTCCCGTCTCCTTGTCTCCCACCTTTAGTTCATTTATTATTATTTTTTAGTAATCGACACTTTAGCTCCTGTACTTATGGTGTTTTTGGTAGGGGCTCTTGGTGTGCTCATTGGTTTATATATTTTGCAATGGGGTAAAGCCAAAGACACAGCGAAGAACAAAAAGGAAATAAGTAATCCAAAGTTGCAAAATAGTACTTATAGGAAATAAGTTGTGGACGTTTTAGAGAAGAATTATTGTAAAATTGATTTGGAGGAACCTCTTTTATCTGATCAGTCATTCATTGGTTCAAGCGAGAGATATTAGCCATGACCAAATCTTTAGATTGTCTCCTGTTCATATATTTTTTTTGTAATGAGCAAAAGTGAAAATTTATTAAGACAATATTCAAGAAGCCATCCAGTTCTTGCTCTGAGAGCTAGTTTGTAATCTCAAATAATTATCTAGTTAATTTGATTTGTGGATTATTTGTATTGTTATTTTTATGTTAATCTGAATCGTGACAAAAATTTTTAAAAAATATATATCGCGTGTAAGATGGGTTAAAAAATACATACTAAAATAAAGCAATTATGACACATTTTTTACATCCATCATCAAATACACCCCTTTTTATGACACATTTTTTCCGTCCATCATCAAATGCACCCCTTTTTATGACACACTTTTTACGTCCATCTTTAAATGCACCCCTTTTTATGACGCATTTTATGAGTCTTTGAAAATACAATAGTTATAATAAAACCTCTTTTTATGACTCATGTTTATCCGTCTTAAAAACTTTTTATGACTCAGAAAATGCGTCATTAAATTCGATTTTTGTACTAGTGGTACTCACCAGGTTTCTTGTACTGTAGATACAGGTAAGAAGCCGCAAAGCTGAGGAGGAGGTCGAGAATGCCTGAACAAGTGTGTGGACTACCTGTGGTGGCTGAAGACTCTCATGGCTCAATATTTTGTACTGTTGGTTTGTAAATATGAATATATCAAACTAAAGTACTTTAAAGAACAATAGTATGTATATTTTGTGATACTATTGCGGTAGTATCGTAAGAAGTGTTTTTGTTATACTGCAGCAACGCTGTAGTACAACTAAGAGTTCTTACTATGTTGTAGCAATCATGTAGTAATGTTTTACGAAAAAAAAAAGAGTAAGTACCCCCGTACACTACTTTGTATGAATTACATTGTGATTGACAGGTATAAGTATAAAACTTATATGTACTTATGCAAGTATGAGTCGCGTTCCGTTGAAGCGAAGTGACTTCGCGCTAAAACAAATTCTTTATAACTAGTTTTGCCGAAATATAGCCTTTAAAGGACTTTTTTGACTCTGAAGTGACTCTAACAAAGTTGTTTTGATCACATTTGAGTATTTGAACGTACAATATATTATCATAAGTCTTAGACACTCATAGTGAGCTCCAAAAGACTTAAAAAGGTACTTCGTGCTAAAACAAATTTCTTATAACTAGTTTTGTCGAAATATAACCTTTAAAGGGTTGTTTTAGCTCCTAAGTGACTCTAGCAAATTTGTTTTGATCCCTAATGATAATTTGAATATATAATTTATTATAATAAGCCTTAGATACTCATTTGGAGCTTCAAAAAGCATTAAAAAGTCACTTCGCTCTAAAAGAAATTAATTATTACCAGTTTTGCCGAATGAGTATTTAAACGTACAACATAGTATAATAAGTCTTAGGCAATCATTTGGAGCTCCAACAAGCCATTAAAAGTCACTTCGAGCTAAAACAAATTTCTTATAAGTAGTTTTGCCGAAATATAGCCTTTGAAGGGCTTTTTTAGCTCCGAAGTCACTATAGCAAATTTGTTTTGATCCCAAATGAGTACTTGAACATATAATATATTATGCTAAGTCTTAAGGACTTATTTTGAGCTCTAAAAAGCCTTAAAATGTTGCTTTGCGCTAATACAAACTCATTATAACTAGTTTTGCCTAAATCGAGCCTGTAAAGTACTTTTTTCGCTCCATAGTGACTCTAGCTAGGGGTGTAATCGAGCCGAGCTGAGCCGAGCTTTGAAATGCTCAGGCTCGGCTCGTCAGGTTTTTCTCGAGCTCGAGCCCGATAAAATTCAGAAAATGAGGC
This sequence comes from Boehmeria nivea var. tenacissima, assembly GCA_018132145.1. Classification (NCBI taxonomy): domain Eukaryota; kingdom Viridiplantae; phylum Streptophyta; class Magnoliopsida; order Rosales; family Urticaceae; genus Boehmeria; species Boehmeria nivea. Next base: position 3,964,239 of record CM030875.1, on the reverse strand, counting down.
TCGAGCTCGGCTCGAGCTTGATTAATAAAAGCTCGACTCGAGCTTGGCTTGATAATTAAGCTCGTTAGAGCTTTCGAGCTCGAGCTCGTTTAAAGCTTGAAAAAGCTCGATTTGAGCCTCGAGCTCGAGAACGCGAAGCTTGGCTGTGCGGGGATCCAGATCGTCGGAGGAACGTGAAGCTTCGCCAGATCGCCGGAGGAGCGAACCACGACGAGAGCGGGCCATGATGAGAGCCGGCATGAGCCAGCACAGCTCGCGCAGATAGAGGCAATGCTGGGAAGGGGTCGGGGCTGCCGAATCTTAGTATCGCGTGAGGGAGGCGACCCGGAGCAGTGCACGTTGTAGTTCCGAATAGTGCGGCCGAGCTGGCCGGAGTGTCACGAGGGCGCGACGAGGAGGCGGTCGACGTCACGGCAGAGCGTCGCGAGGTACGGGGTAAGACTCGATAACGGGGCTATGCACGTGGAGGTGGGAGGTTGAGACGCAGAAAAGCTCCGCGCGAGGAGGAAGGGCTGTGCCGGTGGGGTCTGGCCGAGAGAGATGAGTGAGGGAGAAAGTGAGCTGAGTGAGAGAGATTTTGAGAGAGAGATCAGAGATGAGTGAGGGAGACGGCTATGAGGAACGGAAGTGGAAGGAAAAATAAATAAATAATTAAATAAAATAAAATAAAACCCTAATTGGAATTGGGCTTTTTATTTGGGCCAACCTAATTTTAATTAGTGACTAATAGTATTAATAGACATTGTGTTTATTGATTTTTATGACTTTAATTTTTTATGTTATAAGTTTATAAAAATATTTTTTATTATATAAATATATAATATATACTTATTTTATTATATATAATATAAAACGAACCTGTTCGCGAGCTTGTAAACGAGCCTGTTCGCGGACATATAATCGAGCTTGTTTGTGAGCTCGTAAACGAGCCTGTTCGCGAACATATAATCGAGCCTGTTCACGAGCTTCAACGAGCCGAGCTTTAGTTAGTTCAAGCTCTGTTCATTTATTATTCGATCCCTAAAATCATATTCAAGCTCGGATCGTTTACACAACAGAGCCGAACACGAACGAGCTTTTATTGAGCCGAACACCGAGCTGCTCATGAACGGTTCAGCTCGTTTACACCCCTAACTCTAGCAAAGTAGTTTTGATCCCAAATGAGTATTTGAATATATAATTTATTATAATAAGTCTTAAGGGCTCATTTGGAGCTCAAAAAGCCTTTAAAAGTCACTTCACGATAAAACAAAATTCATAAAATTAATTTTGCTGAAATATAGACTATAAAGGCCTTTTTTTTTGCTCCGAAGCGACTCTAGCAATTTTTTTTATCTCAAATGAGAATTTGAACATTAATTTATTATAATATGTCTTAGTGACTCATTTGGAGCTCCAACAAGTGTTAAAAGTCACTTCGCGCTAAAAGAAAGTCCTTATAACTAGTTTTACCAAAATATAACCTTTAAAAGGCTTTTTTGGCTTCGAAATGACTCTATGAAATTTGTCTTGATCCCAAATGAGTATTGGAACGTATAATATATTATAATAAGTCTTAGGCACTCATTTGGAGCTTCAACAAGCCTTAAAAATTCACTTCGTGGTAAAACAAATTTCTTATAACTAGTTTTCCTAAAATGTAGCATTTAAGGGACTTTTTGGTTCCGATCTGACTCTAGCAAAGTTGTTTTGATCCCAAATGAGTACTTAAAAATATAATATATTATATTAAGTCTTAAGGACTTATTGGAGCTCTAAAAAGCCATAAAAAGTCTATTTGCGCTAAAACAAAGTCATTAAAACTAGTTTTGCCTAAATCGAGGCTTTAAAGCGTTTTTTTTTTTTTTTGCTCCAAAGTGACTCTAGCAAAGTTTGTTTGATCCCAAATGAGTATTTGAAAATAAAATTCATGATAATAAGTCTAAGTGCTTCATTTGGAGCTGAAAAAAACCTTAAAAAGTCACATATCTCTAAAAGAAAGTCTAGTTTTGCTAAAATATAGCCTTTAAAGGGCTTTTTTGTGCTTCGAAAAGTTTCTAGTAAATTTGTCTTGTTCCCAAATGAGAAGTTGAACATATAATATATTATAATAAGTCTTAGGGACTCATTGGTGCTCCAAAAAGCCTTAAAAAGTAACTTAAAACAATGCCCTTATAACTAGTTTTGCCGAAATAAAGCCTTTAAGGGGCCTTTTTGGCTCCGAAGTGACTCTAGCAAATTTGTTTTGATCCTAAATGAATATTTGAATATATAATATATTATATTAAGTCTTAGGGACTCATTTGGAACTCTAACAAGCCTTCAAAAGTTCCTTGTTCTAAAACAAAGTCATCATAACAAGTTTTGCCGAAATAGAACGCTTAAAGGACTTTTTTTTTGTCTCCGATGTGACTCTAGCAAAGTTCTTTTGATCCCAAATGAGTATTTGATCATATAATATATTATAATACGTCTTAGGAACTCATTTAGAGCTCCAAAACGCCTTAAAATTCACACCTTGCTAAAATAGTGTCCCTATAACTAGTTTTGCCGAAATATAGCCTTTAAAGTGATATTTTGGCTCCGAAGTGACTCTAGCAAATTTATTTTTGATCCCAAATGAGTATTTAAACATATAATATATTATATTAAGTCTTAGAGACTCATTTGGAGCTCCAACAAATCTCAAAAACTAACTTCGCACTTAAACAAAGTCATTACAACTGGTTTTGCCGAAATAGAGTCTTTAAAGGGCTTTTTTGGATCCGAAGTAACTCTAGCAAAGTAGATTTAATCCCAAATGAGTATTTGAACGTATATTTTATGATAATAAGTCCTAGGGACTCATTTAGAGCTCCAAAAAGTCTTAAAAGGCCACTTCGCGCTAAAACTAATTTCTTATAGCTAGTTTTGCCCAAATATAGCATTTAAATGATTTTTTTTAGCTCTGAAGTGACTCTAGCAAATTCGTTTTGATCTCAAATTAGTATTTTATCATATAATTTATTATAATAAGTCATAGGGACTAATTTGGAGCTCCAACAAGCCTTAAAAAGTCACATCGCGCTAAAACAAAGTTCGTATAACTAGGTTTGCCGTAATATAGCCTTTAAAGAGTTTTTTTTTTTTTTTGGCTTTGAAATGATTATAACAAATTTTTCTTGATCCCAAATTAGTATTTGAATATATAATATATTATAATAAGTCTTAGGGACTCATTTGGAGCTCCAACAGGCCTTAAAAAGTCTCTTCGCGATAAAACAAATTCCTTATAACCAGTTTTACCAAAATATACCCTTTAAAAGATTTTTTTGCTTCTGAAGTGACTCTAGCAAATTTTTTTTTATCCCAAATTCGAATTTGAAAATATCATTTATTATAATAAGTCTAAGAGACTCATTTAGAGTTCCAACAAGTGTTAAAAAGTCACTTCGCGCTGAAAGAAAGTTCTTATTACTAGGTTTGGCAAAATATTACCTTCTAATGACTTTATTGGTTTCAAAATGACTCTAGCAAATTTGTCTTGATCCCAAATGAGTATAATATACTATAATCAATTCGAGAAACTCATTGGGAGCTCTAACAAACCTTTAAAAGTCACTTCGAGATAAAAAAAAATCTTATAACTAGTTTTGTCGAAATTTAGCTTTTAAATGGCTTTTTCAGCTCCGAAGTGAATCTAGCAAATTTGTTTTGATCCCAAATGAGTACTTAAACATAGAATATATTATATTAAGTCTTAGAGACTCATTTGGAGCTCTAACAAGCCTTAAAAAGTCACTTTACGCAAATATAAAGTCATTATAATTAGTTTTGCCCAAATTGAGCATTTAAAGTGCTTTTTTGGCTCCAAAGTGACTCTAGCAAAGTAGTTTCGATCCCAAATGAGTATTTTAACATATAATTTATAATAATGAGTGTTAGGGACTCATTTGGAGCTCCAAAAAGCCTTAAGAAGTCACTTCGTGATAAAATAAATTTCTTATAACTAGTTTTGCTGAAATATAGCATTTAAAGGGCCTTTTTTTTTGCTCCGAAGTCACTCGAACAAATTTGTTTTGATCCCAAATGAGAATTTGAACATATAATTTGTTGTAATAATCTTAGATACTCATTTGGAGCTCCAACAAGTGTTAAAAAGGCAGTTCGCACTAAAAGAAAGTCAGTATAACTTGTTTTGCTGAAATATAAGCTTTAAGGGATTTTTTTTGCTTCAAAATGACTCTAGTAAATTTGTCTCGATCCCAAATGAGTATTTGAACATATCATATATTATAATAAGTCTTAGGTACTCATTTGGAGCTCCAACAAGCCTTATAAAGTCACTTCGCGCTAAAACAAATTCCTTATAACTAGTTTTGCTTAAATATAACCTTTAAAGGGCTTTTTTGACTCCGAAATGACTCTAACAAAGTTGTTTTGATCCCAATTGAGTATTTAAACGTATAATAAATTATATTAAGTCTTAGGGACTCATTTGAAACTCTATAAAGCCTTCAAAAGGTGCTTCGCGCTAAAACAAATTTCTTATTAATAGTTTTGCAGAAATATAGCCTTTAAAGGGCTTTTTTTTGGCTGCAAAGTAACTCTAGCAAATTTATTTTCATGAGAATTTCAAAATATATATAATTATTCTTAGAGACTCATTTGGAGCTACAATAAGCATTAAAAAGTCACTTCGCACTGCAAGAAAGTCCTTATTACTAGTTTTGGCGAACTATTGCCATTAATGGGCTTTTTTAGCTTCGAAATGACTCTAGAAAATTTTTCTTGATCCCAAATGAGTATTTGAACGTGTAATATATTATAATAAGTCTTAGGCTCTCATTTGGTGCTCCAACAATCCTTAACAAGTCACTTCGCGCTAAAACAAATTCCTTATAACTAGTTTTACCTAAATATAGCCTTTAAAGGACTTATAGCAAATTTGTTTTGATCCCAAATGAGTACTTGAACATAAAATATATTATGTTATGTCTTAAGGACTCATTTGAAGCTGTAACAAGCCTTAAAATGTCGCTTTGCTCTAATAAAAGTCATTATAACTAGTTTTGCATAAATCGAGCCTTTAAAGTATTTTTTTGGCTCCAAAGTGACTCTAGCAAAGTTTTTTTGATCCCAAATGAGTATATGAACATGTTATTAATTTCACAGATCTAGTATATATATATATATATATTTCTCAGATTTAGTATACAATAGAACCAACATTTGTGATTGTCAGTGTGCATTGTGGTTTTAACTAATCTAACATAATGAGTTATTAGTCAAGCTAAACAGTATTTGCTTTGATTTAACAAAATGGAAGAGAAATAAACGCAAAAAATATAGAGACCATGGCCCTCATCCTCTTCTTCAACGGCTCACAAAAAAGTTGCGTCCCTTGGCAATGCCGTAGGGGTCACCATGCCCGCTAACGCCACATTCATGATGCATGTTGTATGCGATAACATCTTATTCGGGTATGGGGACTTTGAGACCGCAACCCAACCCCTCGACCCGAAGGTCCTTACCAACGTCAAGTACGGCCTTAGTGAGAACGACATCGACAATGAAAAAGGTGACTAGACGACATCAGCGACAATGAACACGACGTCAACGACAATGAAGCCATGAATTAGTTTGGTGTGTTTGTTTGGTGTTAGATTTTGACTAAAGAGTAAAAAGTGGTTTCAATGCTAGGGGCTATTTTATCTACTTTTTCTTTTTAAATTTTATGTTTGTTTTTTTATTCAATTAAGGGTTATTTTTGGCATTTTAGCTGCAAATATAAGCATGTGTTGTCCACATGTCAAAATTCATTAGGAAGTTAATAGAAGTTTTCATTTTGGACTTAAATGTCCCATAAAAAAAATTAAAGAGATTTTTTATAATAAAATTAGATCGGGGATCAAATTGAATCCAGAATTATTTGAACTAATATTAACAACATATTAAAGCACAAGGGCGTTTTAAAAGGCTGATTCGTTCCTGTTTCTGGCATTTCTAGAGGAGCTTTTTTTTCGAAAAAAAAAACGCGTTTTTTGAAGAGCAAAAATGAAAAAAAAAATTCAAAAATTAGGCCTAAGTATGAATAATAAAAATTTAGGGCCTACAAAATAAATAAATAGGGATATATTAGCAAATAAAAAGGGGCCGAAATACAAATAACAAAAATGACTTGACGCGCGGGCCTCACCGCTTCAGGCCCTTATTCACTCGCCCTAGGGGGGCGTGCTTCGTTTCCTTTTACATTTTTTTTAAATTATTATTTTTTCTCTCCTTTTAAAATTTTTAAAATATCAACCAATTTATTTTAAGCACAGTTTAATTCAAATATTTTAATCTAAAAAAGTTTGTTTTTTTGTTTTATCTTAATTTATTGCTGTTTAATTTTGTATGTTGTTATTACTTTGTTTGTTTTTTCACTAAAAAAGATTAATTCATTTTTTAATTTTTTTCTTTATTTTAGATTTTTAAAATTTGGTTTTCAAACTATTTTATTTGGTTTATTATTTTAATAGTAAATAAAAAAATAATCTTTTTTTCATTACGCACTTTTAAGTCCAAAAATTAAGCCTTTTTAATATAATTTTGAAGATTTTAAATTAATTTGATGAATTTATCAAATTAAATTAAATTGTGCTTAACACGCGCGAAGAGCATAAATTCAACTAGTAACCCTAATAAATAAGCAAAATTAATCCATCTAAAAAAAAGGGAGATTCTCATTTGGGGAACAGCTTAAAAAATAGACTAGTGGGGTATGAATAAAGAATCATTATTGGATTTTCATCCGCTGCCTTATCACACATTCATCGTCGCACTGCTAGGTTGTTTTCTGTCCGATTGATTTCCAAATTGTCGACATCCTCTTTTGCCAAAGCTTTTTTTTTTTTTTGGCCAATTAAGAAATTAGCCATTTTAAAGATAGAGTTTGAAGGATTTAGCCCTAGTTTCATGAAATTGAAGATTTAGCCGTAACATATTATGTTACACGTGTGTTACATCTAACATATTATGTTAGATGTATGTTACGGTTAAATCCTTAATTTCATGAAACTATGGCTAAATCTTAAAAAATCAGTCAAAAGTTTGGTTAAATCCTTAAAATTCCCAATTTTTTTTATGTGATAATTTTATCAAACAGATGGCGAGGTGCTTTACAAGTGATATGATTTTGGGGTGTAAACTTGAGGTTTTGATTATAGAATTTGGCCCAAAGTAGATAATTTGTGGTTGAAAAGAGCGTGTAGGAAAGAATTTTGGGAAACTAATAATATCTTACTAAAGTTTTCTTTTTGTTAAATGAGGTGGTGTTGTTCGAGCATCGAAGAGTTTTTTTTTTTAAATTGTAATTGTTTGCTTTTTTTCTTTTGTTTTAAATATTTAATAACATTAACCTAAGAACTATTAAAAGAATCGAGAGGGCCGGGCGTTATGGGAGATCGAAACGTTTAAGCCCTCATTTTTTTCATGGCTTTTTTTTTTGGTCTGAAACGCCAAAAAATGCATATTTTTAAGGGTCAAGGTGAATTTTTTTTAAAAAAAAGAAATTAGATAATTATATAATTGAATAAAATATTAAGGACTAAAGTAATTACATAGGATCAGAATATAAAAATAAGGGCTTGCATGCAAAAAGAAGAGCCCCTGACCCAAGCCATCGCTCGTGGAGCCAGTGTGTTAGGAGCTTTTCGCACTCTCTCTATTGGCGCGTGCAAAACGCGCCGACCCCCTCTCACCTTTTTTTTTTTGTATGTGTTTTTTCTCCATCTTCTTTTTCTTTTTCTTAATCCTTTTATGGATTATTTACTTTCTCCATTAAATTGTAAAAAAAAAAAACCTTTTTACGCCAAATTTATGCCAAATAGATTTTAAAATATTTTTATACTTTCTTATTTAAAAATTTTTTGTTTGAAAAATAATTTTATTTATAAACTTAAACAAATTTTTTCAAATATTTATTAAATTTTTGTTTAATTCATTTTTTTTATTTTAATTAATAATTAGAAATATAAAAATAAATAAAAAAATTTGAATATAATTTGTGTTTGATTAAAGATAACTTTGATAGAATAATAAAGAAAACTTTGGTAGGTAGTCCATTGTTTAGATTATATTCAAAAAATATCCACAACTTTTATAATTAGGTGAATGACCCGTTCTTGGTAAGTAAATAAATACTAGGGTAAGCGGATAAAATACCAACTATTTTTAGCTTAAATTTTGTTTAATTACCATAGTAAATAATCGATATACCCCTAAAAATTTTTTGAGTAAACAAATAAATTATCATTGTAAGTAGACAAAATTCAAGCTAAAAATTGCTCGTATTTCATCCGATTATCATAATATTTTTTCTACTTACCAAGAACGGGCCATTCACATAATTTTAAAAAGTTGTAGATATTTATTTAAATAGATTCTTAAATTAGTCTATTTAGCTACAACCTCTTTAATAAATTTATAATACAAAGACTAATAAAAAAATTTTTTTACCCAGGCTATAAGATAACTAGTAGTAGTGTAAAAAAAAAAACTTCTTATTCAAATCCAAATAAAAACTCTTAAAAAAAATCTCCACGGGTGTATTTTTTAAAGCGTTCCCCATCAGAGAATCCTCTCTCCAAGAAAAAGAAAATACAAAAAAAAAAAAATTGACTGTATAAATCCTAACGGTCTATTTTCCCCCGAATGATAAAAGACCCCCTCTCTCTCTCTCCTCTCTCTCTCTCTCTCTCTCTCTCTCTCTCTCTCTCTCTCTCTCTCTCTCTCTCTCTCTCTCTCTCTCTCTCATTCTTAACTTTGTGAAGCTTTGCATAGAAGCTTAAAAAATTCAAATTATATTATATACCTTTCATTTAATTGATTAATATGAATTGCCTAAAATACCCTCATTTTACTACAATTATCATTGGAATAAAATATCAAAAAAAATATGAAAGAGGGCCGCTCGTGGGTTGACCTAAACAAGTCTACAATGGCAAAAAAGGAGAGGAGAGGAAGAACAAAGTGGAGCTTTCATTCCAAAATTCTCATCATTTAGCTAAACCAGTGACAAAATTTTATGAAGATTTTATTATTGTAGCGTTTTTCTTAATCCTTTCCTTTCAAGCAGCGTTAATATATTGATGTCCAAGTTTTCAAGGTATGTGATTTAATATTTAGTTATGTTATTTTGATTTTTACTTTTAAATCAAGTGTAAAACTTTGAGTTATTATTTTGTAGTACTTTATTGTGAAATGTTGAAAGATTTAGGCATTTTCAAGGTCATATTTAAGATTTTCAGTCGAAAAGTGTTATTGGAAAACGAAAGTTCAGTGAACTCGACTGCATTCTAATACACTGGTCGAGCGGTCAAGTAATAGATCCAGAAATGATAAGTTCAAAGTTTAACTCGAACGCCCGGTCGAGTACTATCGAAAGTAATCGAGTAGGATTAAATTTAGATTTTTTTTTCATATAACTTGTTGATTCAATATTATTCTCATATATGCTTAAAAATTTTATTTTAGGAATGACTCCTATAGTAGTAACAGTAGCATGTGGAGAGTGGGCAAAAGAGCAAGATTTGTCATACCATTAGATTCCTAAAGATACACTTGTCAGTATAATTATTGATACAAATATTACTCTAGCTGAATTGGAGGAGAAGTTGCGTTTGAAGTTTAAAGTTGATCGGAATAAGATTGTGTTGAAAGTAAGTTATGCATGTGATTCACAGACTTATCGAATCAACCCATTTTTTTAAAAGATAATGAGGGTGTTGCTGCTTACATGATAGACTGTGATTAGAAAGGTCGTAGAGCCATATTACGGACGGAAATCATTGAGCTAGTTGAAAGTGAAAAAGATGACCAAGCGAGTGAATTGTTCAATTATTTGATAATTTAGAAGGGGGAGATCATGCAACAAGTGACAATCATGGATACGAAATTCATGACACTGCTAAAGAAGGAGGTGAATTTCATGACAGATTTTTCAACTGTGTGGTAATTGGTAATGATGTGGTCGATGCACCTTCCGCACATATTGTTGATGAGCTTAATGTCAATGAGACAGAGTTCCCAACAGTAAGCCATAATAATCTACAGGACCCGTCATCACCAACTAATCAAGCTTTAGATACATGTGCTGTCAATGATTGTGATCCAATTGATCAACTTCATCCAACAAATGATGAAGCACATTCATTGTATAGTTTTCCAGATGGATCAAGCTTCGAGATTGGTCAAAATTTTGTGAGTAAAGAAGAGTTGAAAAACAAATTATATGAAGTAGCGATAAATAATTATTGGGAAATAAAGATGGTAAAATCCGACAAGTCATTGTATGTAGTTAAATGTGTTAATGATGATTGCCAGTGGCGATTGCGGGCAGCTAAGATACCAATGTCAAAGTTCTTTTCGATCCGAACGTATATCAATACTCATACTTGCGGCATAGAGAAACGAAAGAAGAAGCATAGGCAAGCAATTGCTGCAATTGTGGCGGATATGGTGAAAACAAAATATGGAGGAGATATTCATCATACACCCACACCGAAGGCAATTATTGGAATGATGAACATATTAGGTGCATAAGTTTCTTACTGGAAAGCTTGGAAAGGGAGAAAAATTGCTGCTTATTTGAAGAGAGGCTCACCGGAGCAGAGTTTTCAGTTGCTTCCCCAATATTTATACATGGTCAAGAAGATTAATCCTAGTTCAATTACACATCTGCAGGTAGATGAAAACAACACATTCAAATATTTTTTTCTTGCATTTAGACCATCCATTAGAGATCTTTCTTGCATGAGAAAAGTTTTTGCAATAGATGGTACATTTTTAAAAATATAGTACAAAGGTTGTTTGTTGCTTGCACCAGCACAAGATGGTAATCGTCATTGTTACCCTATTGCTTGGGCCGTGGTCGATTCAGAAAATGATGCGTCATGGACGTGGTTCTTGACAAAGCTTCAGGAAATTATACCAGATAACTGCATAATCTGCTAAGTATTAGTCAATTATGTGACAAAGGTTATCGTATAGTATTTGATTTTTCCTCTTGCAAAATTGAAGATGCTACATCAAATCGAGTCATGTTTATAGGTAGCCGAAATGATAATGTCTATACCATTGATATTGCACATGATCACATTGATGAAAAATATTTTACTACTTTACAAGATGATCATTGGTTTTGGCATAGGCTCCTTGGACATGCTAGCATGGATCTAATCTCAAAATTTCAAAAAATTACTATGTCAAAACTTTGCCAAATATAATATTTGAAAAAGAGAAAATTTGTGAAGCTTGTCAATTAGGAAAACAAGTTAGAACCTCTTTTAAAAGCAAACAATATTTTTCTACATTTCGACCTTTACAACCTTTACATATTGATTTATTTGGTCCTTCGAGGACCGCTAGTCTTGGAGGGAAACATTATGCTTTTGTTATAGTTGATGATTTTTCACGTTTTATATGGTTTATTTTCTTGAAATTGAAAGATGAAGCCTTGTTAATCTTTGGAAATTTATGTAAACTTGTTCAAAATGAAAAAGGTTATACTATAACATCGGTTAGAAGTGATCATGGCGGAGAATTTGATAATGATGCATTTGAAATATTTTGTAATGATAATGGTTATGATCATAACTTTTCAGCTCCTAGAACACCTCAACAAAATAGTGTAGTAGAAAGAAAGAATCGTACATTATAAGAAATAGCCCGCACTGTACTAAATGAAAATAATTTACCTAAATATTTTTGGGCCGAAGCCGCCGTTAATACCGCTTGTTATATAGTTAATAGAGTATTTGTAGCTAAAAAGAAATGAAAAACTCCTTATGAGCTTTGGAAGGGTAGAGTACCAAACATCGGATATTTTAAAGTTTTCGGTTGTAAATGCTTTATTTTGAACACAAAAGACAAATTGGGAAAATTCGATGCAAAAGTCGATATTGGCATTTTTCTGGATTACTCTAGTTCTAGCAATGCCTATAGAGTATTTAACAAAAGAACACTAATCGTAGAAGAATCCATGTTACCTTGATGAATCTAACTCTCTTGATAAAGAGAAAGGTAGTGCTTCTCATGATGTAGATTCAGAAATCCCACTTGAGGAACTTACTATCCAATCGGACAAGAAAGAATCGGGAAGAGAAATAGAGATTGAGGAAGTTCACGAAGAGAGTCACCAAGAACATCAAGAGGAACCTTTGCAACTTGACATCTCAAGTGGTCAACCTCTACCCAAAGAATAGAGGTGTAATCCCGATCACCCTAAAGACCTTATTATTGGTGATCCCTCTAAAGGAGTGACTACTAGAACTTCACTTAGAAACATATGTAATAACTTTGCTTTTGTTTCACAAATTGAGCCAAATGAATTTTAAAGAAGCGGAACATGATGATTTTTGGATTTTAGCTACGCAAGAAGAATTAAACCAATTTGAATGAAATAATGTTTGGGATTTAGCTCCTAGACCTAGTAGTCAATCCGTTATAGGAACTAAATGGGTTTTTAGAAACAAACGCGACGAAAATGGTGTGATCGTGGGAAACAATGCTAGATTAGTGGCCCAAAGTTTCAATCAAGAAGAAGATATCGACTATGACGAAACCTTTACACCGGTCGCAAGATTAGAATCCATTCGAATGCTACATGCCTTTGCTTGTCATAAAGGTTTCACCATTTTTCAAATGAATGTTAAAAGTGCATTTCTAAATGGATACATTTTAGAGGAAGTATACGTAGAACAACCACCCGGTTTTCAAAATCATAAGTGTCCGAATCATGTTTTTAAATTGAAAAAGGCTCCCTATGGGTTAAAGCAAGCTCCTAGAGCTTGGTATGATAGATTAAGCAAATTTCTTATTTCAAATAATTTCTCAATGGGAAAAGCGGATACTACTCTTTTTATAAAAGTCAATGGTAATGATATGATTATTGAACAAATTTATGTTGATGATATTATCGTCGGTGCTACTAATGACCTTCTTTGTGAGGATTTTGCTAAAAGTATGAGTAGCGAGTTCAAAATGAGCATGATGGGAGAGCTCAATTTTTTTCTTGGACTTCAAATCAAATCAGCAAGGAAGGAATCTTTATCAATCAAGCTAAGTATGTAAAAGAGATGCCCAAGAAGTTTAAAATAGAGGATGCAAAACCAATGAACACACCTATGAGTTCTTCAATAAAGCTTGACAAAGATGAACATGTTGTTGCGGTTGATACGACAAAATACTGAGGCATGATCAGATCCTTTCTTTATTTAACTGCAAGTAGACTCGATTTCATGTTTAGTGTGGGCTTGTGTGCTAGATTTCAATCTAATCCCAAAGAGTCCCATCTTAGTGCCGTCAAACGCATTCTTCTCTACATTAGTGGAACAAAGAATTTATGTTTATTGTATTCTAAAGGGTCTCATATAGATTTGCTTAGTTTCTCCGATGCCGATTGGGCCGGATTGATCGGAAAAGCACTAGTGGCACATGTCATTTTCTCTATTTTGCATTAATGTCTTGGTTTAGCAAAAAGAAAAATTTGGTTGCTCTATCCACTATCGAAGCGGAATACATTTCGGCGGCTAGTTGTTGTGCACAAGTTCTTTGGATGAGACAAACATTGCATGATTATGGTCTTTCATTTTCTTACCCTCCAATCATGTGTGTCAACACAAGTGCCATCAACTTGTCAAAAATCCGATTTTGCATTCATGCACTAAACATATAGAAATTAGACATCATTTCTTGCGTGATCATGTGCAACGTGGTGATATCGCTTTGGAATTTATTTGCACCGAAAAATAATTAGCCAATATTCTTACAAAATCTCTCGCATTAGAAAGATTTATTTTATTAAGAGAGGACTTGATTTAATTGATTTATCTGAAATTGCTTAATTGATAAATTTGTAATCATACACATATTGTTCAATTATATGTTTTTAATTTGATTTGCATTATTTGTATAATATTTCTAGCATTTTAAGAATTAAATTAGGATTATTCACCTTTTTTTGGGTAATCCGGACGATCGGATGGGGAAAACGGTCGACCGCATGGGTCAAATCATTTATGCACCATCTTTGGCGGTCGACCGGATGGGAAAATGGACGGCTAGATTGTGAAACGAACGACCAGATGGGTAACCAGTCACCCGATTTTTGCGTGCCCTGATTTTTAGGATTTCTAGGCGAATCGGTCGACCGGATGGAGGAACCGATCGACCGGTTCCTCGTCTGGTGCGATTTTTAATCGTGAAAAGTAGATGTTTCCTCTTATTTTTCTCCTCCCCCCTCACTCAAAACTGCGAAAAACACCATCTCTCTCTCTAAAAAAAACACCGTTCTTGATCATTTTTCTCCAAATTTCTTCTATTCGTTTCCTTTTTCTTACCTTTCTCATCAAAACCACTAAAAATCCTCATCCAAAACACCTCAAATCTCCCAAATCCATTCAAAACTTTCATCACAAACCCTAACTTTCTCTCTCTACAAATCCGTTCAAAAACTCTTCAAAATCTCTCGCGCCTTATGGAAAGGAAGCAAATGGCCACCAAAGGAAGAGGAAAACGGGTTCGTCAAGAGGATTCAAGCGATTCTTCTCCAGAGAGGTATAATAATCCTCACTCCTTTGATATATCATTGGTCTTAGGTGAAAAAGTCATTAATTTTGCTGCTTTTGAGGATTTTGGTAAATTAGAACTCTTTGAACATCAAAGTTTGGTTGAATTCGTTTGTCTTCGTGAACCATATTATCCCAAGTTAGTGAAGGAATTCTATAAGAACCTTAGGATTGATAGTCAAGGATACGTCACATTTGTTAAGAAAATCAAAACCACATTCAACCATCAAGTTCTAGATAGGCTCCTTAGAACCAACATAAATGGGGAGTGTGTGTTTGAAAAGAAATGTTGGCCTCAAGTTGAAGGATTTGATTAACTTGAGTGCATTGAGAGACTCTCCGGACGAAGGTTAGTTGGTCCCATTAAGCTCAAAGCCAAAGATCTCAATCTTATTGTCAAACTTAGCCATCATATCATCGGATATATCATTCTTCCTAGGTCGGAGCATCATGATGAGATTAGCGATTTTGATCACGTCTTGATTGATACCATTATGTTGAAAAGGAGGCTTTCACTTGGTTTTATGATTGGAAATTTTATGATGGTTGCCAAAGAAAAGAAACGGGCCGCTCTTCCATACGGCGCCGTCATTACTAGGCTTTTTCGTGCTCACCGTGTTCCTCTACAAAATGAAGCCCAAATTACCAATGTTAGTACAATGAATGCGACCACCCTACACCTAATGCACATCGTTAAAGATCCCGATGGTCAGTGGTCTTTCATTTCTCTAAAGAATTAAGGCTCTTCCTTTCGCGCCCATGATGAGGATGACGATGAAATCGAAATGGAGCTTGACGCCGCCGCCGTCGCCAGATACCACCCCGGCAAGATCATGATGCGGATCCCGGTGGCCCACAAATGGGTATCTTTCGGTTCACCGAAGAGCACTACAACATGATGCAAGCTCGTATTGACTCACTACCAGTACGGTTGATGAGCTTCGCGGTGCCGCCAACACTCGTTTTGATCACTTTGATGCACGCCTCACTGAGCTCTCCTCCTCCTCCTTCAACACCATGGCTCTCAGTCAACAAGCTTTCTTCGACAACATGTATTGTCACTTCCCTTTGCCACCACCACCGCCGCCCTTCGAGTAGATGTTTCTACATGCCCTCATGTTCTCATCGTTGATTTATCGCTTTTTGTAGCATTATTATCCTAGTCTAATTTGTTTACTTTAATTGAGATGTATGAACTCTTTATTGTATTTTTCTCTTTCTATTTCGGCCTCATTTTAGTTTGTTATGAACTTATTAACTATGACTATGGGCTAATTTTGTCTTGTTTGATGCTTTTGGCCTTATTTTGTTATCTCCTTACACCTTGGATTCACTGTTTATGTCTCAAGTCTCTATACTCATGTCTTTCTCATGCTTTTCTTCTTTGATTTTCCCTATTTTTTTATCAATGCCAAAAGGGGTAAATATTGCATGATTGCTTTATTTTTGTTGCTTGCATTCATATTGAATGTCACATTAGATGCCCAAACTAAGGGGGAATCTCATTGTTTTTAGGACTTGCATTTTTCTTTTTAGCACAAACTAAGGGGAAAACCTTGGTCTAAAGTTGAAACTATCACGCAAGGTCTACAATTTACTTACTCTCCACATTTGCAATCATTTTGTTTGTCATTATCAAAAAGGGAGAAATTGTTGGCTTATGTCACAAATTAACCTAATGTTTTGATAATCATAAACAAGATGAGTTTTATTGCTAATATATTTGTCAAGTGTGCATGAAGCATAATGTCAAGAAGACCAACACTGAAATGATATTACATAAAAAAAAAATTCAAGCATGAAGAGCAAGCAAGATTAGGATATTCCAATGTAAGGGAAAATTATCTTTTAAGCACTCGATAATTTTTTGCTCCAAGCTTTTATTAAAATTCTTTTTGATTCATTTACTTTGAAATTGAACAAATTATATTCATGTCTTCATCTTCAACAGTCACATCTTATATAAAGGCCAATGAACTCATGATTAAGAAAGTAAACTTACTTTGAATTTTCGATTTTTAGTTCAAATAGTCCTTGAACTTTTGCCGGGTGACAGTTTGTTCCTTAATCTTTTTTTATTAGCACAACTCGTCCTTGAATTATTTTTTAATTACAGCACCGTTAAAATCAACTATTGTCGGTTGTTTTGTGACGGAATTACCATGTGCATCACACCTGATGTAGGATGAAAATAAAAATGGCAAAAATACCCTTAGTTATTAAGGAGAAAAAAAAATGAAATTTATGCACGCAGCTCAAATCCTCCTCCTATTCTCTCTCTCTCGGCAAAAAAAAAAAAAAAAAAAAAAAAAAAACGTAGTCAAGTTGAATCACGTGGAATTCTTGTGAGAAAATATAGACACCCACTGTCAATTTAAACGGTGCTATAATGAATAAATAATTCAAGGAAAGTTTGTGCTAATAAAAAAAGATTGAGGATCAAATTGTCACCCGACCAAAAGTTCAATGACTATTTGAACTAAAAACCCTTAAATTTTTAAATTTGAGCTTTCTTGTCTTACTTATGAAAATTCAACGTAAATCATTCAATCCTTCAATTATCTATAAAATTATTTAAATGATCATTTTTATTAAGAAAATGTTGCACTCAAAGTTTGATTTTAAGCACATTTTCATATCGGTTCGTTTCTTGCCTTAAAAGTCTTATTTTTAGGCAAAATTGGACGAACCGGTCGACCGGTTTCCTTGCAACGGACCCAAAACAATCCGTAGCAAGTAGCCATTTTATTGTTTGATTTGGCAACTAAACGGTCGACCGGTTAGTAACGCGGTTGACCGGTTAGCGAAGCGGTTGACCGTTTCAGTCGCTTATTCAAACTTAAAATTGTGTTTTTGAATCACATATAAAAGGTTTAAGTTCTATTTTGCTCATTACAAGAAAGATAACGAAATATTTTGAAATTCTCTTAGCAAAAGCCTTACAAAATCATTTCTTTCTTCACTTGATTATTCTCTTACATCATTGTGAATCTTCTTAAATAAAGAAACCAAAAACACTTTGTTGGTGTGAAATTTGGACCAACGCCATGATCCACACCGCTAGGTTGTGGTGCGGCAATTAAACGAGAAGAATTAGCCTTTAGAGATTGTAGCAATTTCAGGCACTAAATCAATAGCGAATTCAATTTCTCGATCAGGAAACAAACCAGGTTAATTTTTGGGAAAAACATCAGGATATTCACATGCTATTCATATCTCGTTCACTATTAATCCATCCTTAGTCTCTTCAATGATTGATGTTTAAAAGCCTATACATCATCGAGCCTTCATTGCAGAGATAATTGGAATGCCAAACCCAGTTCGAACTCCAATAAAATTAAAACTAGGTTAATTCGGGGGTTGAAATACTACAATCTTCTCGTGACAATATATGTTGGCATGATTCTGGCTGAGCCAATCCATCCCAAAGATAACGTCGAAATCATGAATATTCAAAACTACTAAGTCTACTAGTAGGACACGATCTCCTAACTTGATTGGACAAGCTTTCAGGCTGCTCTTTGATTTCGTTTTCTCACTAGATGGGGTCGATACACTAAACCAAGAGTTTACTGAACTAGGTATTCTACCTAATTTCTCAGTAAAAGTAGAGCTAACAAAAGAATGCGTAACTCCCAAATCTATAAGAACTCTACCAGATAACTCATCGATATCCATGACATTATATAATATAATTATTTATTAATTTGGGTTCTAAAGATAAAGGAAAAAAAACCTTTCAGAATGTAACTACGGATGGTGATTCATGTGCTTCCTTTTGAGTCATAGTATAAAATCGAGCTTGAGTCTTCTTTTGTCCTTCATTATCATTGTGATTAGAAGCCCATTTCCTTCTTTCACTAACAAATTATGTAACTAAGTTTCCCGCATTTAAAACAGACATTTTTTTCCTATGAGACATTCACCACGGTGTTTCTTACCGCAATTTGTGCAAGAGACTCTTTGTTGCTTGTCTTGTCTGTTCCTTCTTCTATTGTTTTGACTATAATCATTCATCCTTTTCAGATGTTTCCCCTTACCCTTTCAAAACTTGCCACTAGAATTGCCACTGCTTGATCCTCCATGACGAGCCTTGTTCTCTTCTTGAGCTACTCGTTGAGTTCTCTTCACTACGAGTGCCTTGCTTACTACATCACCATATTTAGTCAGATCAAAGGGAATGACTTGTTCTTTGATACGAGGTCTAGGTCCCTCCTTGAAGCATCAAACTTTGCTTTCTTCAGTGGCTACTAACGAAGAAGCAAACTTGGCTAGGCGAGCAAACTCTACCTCATACTCAGCTACTGTCTTGTTACGCTACTCTAGGTGAGTGAATTCTCTCTCTTTCTCTTGAAGCACACTTTTCAGGAAGCATTTAGTGTAGAAGGCCTCCTGAAACTTCTTCCAGTTAAAGGGCTCCGTATCGTCGCATGTTGACATTTCGTCATCAGCCACCAATCATGAGCGTCTCCCTGAAGCATATATGCAGCATGTGACACATTTTCTTCTTTAGAGAAATCGAGCACAGAAAAAGTCTTCTCGATTTCAGTCAACTACTTCTCAGCTTCTATTGGGTAAGTGGTGCCACTAAAAGCTAGAGGTGACAACCTCTTATACTCAGCAATAGTGTTCGAAGGGCGATTATGTGGTTCAGGTTGAGGAGCAGGTTCTCTCACTGGCCTTTAACCTAGTATTTTGACCACTCGAATAAAAGCCTCTATAGTTAGGGGTATACCTGTCTGCACAGTCTCAATATTTGATTGTGCATTTTTATTCTCCTTAGTCTGCGATCTCGTGCTTGGCCAACCAGGCTTTAGAAAAGGGAGAGCAGAATATTTAGTTGTAATCCTAAAAATACCCCATATTTAGAGAATTGTACATTTAAACAAACTCAATTTATAAAATAAAATAAGACTCATAATCATTAACTTATGGAACGATCACGAGTTGACTTCTTATGTCGTGGCGCAGCGGTCGAGGAAAATTTTTACAAAATATAACTTTTGAAAACCTTTGGCTCTAATACCAATTATGTAACACCTTCTAGTCTAATATTGAAATTAGGCTGGAAGATGTTATTTCTTTTCATAAGTTTGTAAATGTGGAATAATTTTTTTTTATAATACCTCAAAAATTTATTTATTGAAGTCATAATTATTCTTAAATATAAAATGAAAGGAATCAAAGAATTGGCATAAATAAGTCAGAACGTCACCTAGTCATTAACCTTTATCGTCCGGTACCTTTTAGTTGTTACTTGAAAATGTTTAAAATAAAGAATGAGCTAAAAGCCCAATAAGAAAATCTCATCCACGTAAAGAATGATGTGCTTATGTATATTCACCATAACCTCTTTTTTCTTTTCTTTTGTTTGAGTGCTCGGTGACATGTCTAAGCTAGCGGTACCTAGTGGGACGTTAGTTTATTTGGAACCATGTTAAATATGCCATGACATCACCGTACACGACGGTTATACTTTTGTTCTTTCATTCCTAAGTACTTTCGTTCTTTGGGTGGAGCACTGGTCCCTTGTGCCCCTTGCCCACTCAGGCTAGTACTTGACATAGATATGAACACCCTCAAAACTTTGTAAAAACGTTACATTGTTCATGTCTTAAGCATAAACTTATAAATCATTTTATAAAAATATTACTTGTAACTTTTCTAAAGTAACATGATATGTCATGAATGAATATGTTATAATGAGAGTGCAATTACCATTAATAATCTTTACCCGTGACAATTTTAGCATTCACATAAGACAAGCAACACATAACAATTTAAAACAATAACCTAAAAGCAAATGTAAGTAAGTGATATTTGCTTACCAAAAGTCTTGAGTACCAATTCAAATTATGCAATTGAAATACCTCACGCACTCCCTCGTTGTCGTCACGTATCTTATTAATTTAATTAAACAAAAATATACCATTTAAAATATGAAAAAGCATCATAAATTGGTTCATGGAGATTTAGCTTATAACTGATGATATCTAACATTTTTCATAAATAAATAGAATATAAATTTTTAAATATCGATTAAAGATAAAATAATTTAGAAAATTACAGTTTCAGCGAATACTATATGATATACGAATTTTAACAGAAATATAGAGCTTTATAGATCCAAAAAATTTATTAAATATTGTATACACATAGAGAAATATAAATAAAATTTAAACTAATTTTTGAACATATACAAGTTATCTAAAAAACTTGTCCAACATAGACAAACTGTTTTAGAATAGAATCTTCTAAAATATATGCTAGTTGGCTTTGAAAATTTGTTTACATATCAATGACACAATTTTAAGAATTGTAAATTTTTAGAAATTTTTAAAATTGCGGAACATGATTATAAAAACCGTCCAATATACCAAAACCGAATGTGAAAAATTTTCTAATAGTCAAACACTAAATACAGAAAATTAAAGATCTGAAAATATACATATTGATCTACCTTGGAAAAATTATAATATATAAATAAATCATATAAATACCGTAAATAAATTTTTCAAAATTTATTGGCATTGTATACTTTATTTCAACATTATAACAATTAGAAAAATGAAATTTGCTTGGTCGATTAGGTTTCTACGCACTCAAAATAAAAAATTTATATCTCTTAGGGGTTTCATTTAAAAATTCCGAAAAAAAATATGGGGATTAGAAAATTCGAGTTTCTTAACTAGGTTCTAAAAGTCTTAAACCAAAAACATTAAGTAAGATAATCACAATCTCAAGCATTCGCATTTAAATCGAACAATAATATTTAATACATAAGAAAATAATTTAAAGCAATGCAATTGAACAACACTTAAATTATTCTATCATAAAAAAATATTTAAAATTTACCGTAAACAAATAAATACATAAAGATACAAAATTTAGAATTTATAGGGTTACCATTGAATTTGATTCTTAATTTCTCTTCAACCAACAATAGTATAATTATATATTTATATCAGTGTGTGACTATTGTGTACAAAGAAGTGATTAAGGAAGAGTGAAAGAACTGTGGGTTGGTGTGAGAGAAATATAAGAGAGAGAAAGAAAGTGGTTGTGGGAGATAAACATAAAATACAGAATTTTAAGAAAATAACCACTGCATATAAAATGATTTTAAAAAATAGCCACAGTTTCAAAAAATTTAAAAACCAGCCATAATATATATAAGAAATTTCTCACAATGAACAATGACCACAATAAGTTTTTTTTTTTTTTGCACGTAGTTTCACTTTAGACTTGTGAGAATATTCCACTGCGTTTAAAATTTAATGAATTTGGGTTAGTAATAACATGAAAATCATGTACATAATTCAAGCAATAATTGTTTAAAATAAATACTAAGGTAATTTTACTTAGGCGTAACAAGTATGGCATACAGTCTTGTTTCCTTCCTATTGCAATATTACACCATAGTTGTGCATAATACATTGTTATATTCTTCCAAATTGCCCAAAAAAAAAAAGAAAGAAAGAGAATAAAATAAGCCAAGAGAAAAGGTACTACAATAATGTTTATAAATTGTGAAAAAAAATACGAGATTTTTAAGGATTTAACCAAATTTTTAGCTAATTTTTTAGTAAGAATAGTGGTAGTAGACATACTAACTTTTCTTACCAACTTTTTAATACAAACTTATGTATCATATTATTATCAGTGAGTGATTATCATACAATTAGAAGGATGCCAATCAAAATATGACATTTCAATTGCCATATAAGTTGGTATCAAAAAGTTGATAAAAGAATTGGTATGTCTAATATTATTCTTTTAGTAATTAGACCTAGTTTCATGAAATTAAGGATTTAGCCGTAACATACGTGTAACATAATATGTTACATGTAACTTAAATATATTACACGTGTAACATGCGTGTATCCTATCTATGTTACACGTGTAACATATTATATTAACATATTATGTTACACGTAAGTTACGGCTAAATCCTTAATTTTGACATTCTATGGCTAAATTCTTCAAACTATACCTTTAAAATGGCTAATTTCTAACTGGCCCAAAAAATACTATCAATTGGCAAAAAAAATTCAAGATTCAAGCAATAAAAGAAGACAAACTTAGATTAAAAGAAAAAAAGAAAGCAAGAAAAAGGACGGAGAAACATAGGATAAAATTTCAAAAAAAGAGGGTCCTTTTTGAGGGGATAACCCTTTTTTTTTTTTTTCAAAAAGAGACATTATAATATATACCTGATTTCTAACACTTAATTTAAATAAATATTCAATATTTAAAATTATAGTAAAATATCATAGTAATTTAAATACTTACACAACAGTAATTGTTAGTAATTAATTAAGTAGTAAAAAACTTGTGCTAGTAAGTATTGTATTAGCTATTTATTTAATTAATTTCAAATACGATTTTTTAAATAAATAGCCATATTTTTATATATATTTTTAACAATTAGCCTACGTTTGTTTTTATTAGCCAAATAGCCATACATTTGCGACTAGATTTTTGAGACTGCGGTCATTAATTTTTTGAATTCTATTTTTATTATTTGTTGCTGACAATATTGTCTAAAATTTTGTGTCTCTAATCATGAAATTTGTGACTTTTTTTGCTGCATTTTTTTTTGCTATTTATAAGATATTTTTTATTGGGTAAAGTTGGCAAATACCCAGAATTTATATAACAATAAAAATAAATACCCAAACTTTTGAAGTAATTGAGTTTCTAGTCAATTTGTGAATTACTTGCACATGCTTTTGGTAACAAAGTGAATTACCACCACTTATCACTGTGTAAGTAATTGTATCTTTTGGGTAGTTGGTTACATTTTTCAAAAGATTGGGTAATAACTTACATTAAGTTTTAAAAATTGGTTATTCACTATAATTTCTCTTTTTTATTTAGTAATAATTTTTATAAAATTGGTTGTATAGGCAATTATTTATTTGTGAGTTTGTTATTTTGTTAATGGATGTTTAAATTTTTTATTGTGTTTATTTCAAATTTTCTGAAATTATGTGACTATTGTTGTCAGCGGTTTTTCGTCAGTCAGTGAGTCCAAGGGCGGTACCTTAGTCATTTCGAGAAATCCAGAACCCCCGACTCCACAGAACCAAGCGAAAGTCACCACATCATGAGAACTCCCTTCAGGATAAGGACTGGCGAGGATTATCAAAGATGACCCCCGATCCTACACCCCCGGAGGTAGAACATCACCAAAAGAGGGAGTTCTTGGAAAGCCCTTTTACGACGGGCCGGCGTATAAAGACTAAAGATCCCCGAAGCTAATTCACCCCCGAAGGAGGAGGCCGCGGATGAAGGATCAGTCAGCGTAGACCTGGCCCTCGGAGTCATCGACCCTCGATCATAGAGCATTTGACCGCGGGGTCACAGACCTCAATTATTCTCCCCCGAGCAGGGAATTCACTATTGCAAACAGCTTTATCCTGCCGAATTCAGAAGAACTGCTCCCGGCAGGTGGGCAGCTTTATTAGGTGAACCAAACCCGTGACTCAGGGGATTTGACATTTTGTCTTTTTATAACTGTAGCTCCCTTCTTCGCTTATAAGAGAATGGGGAGCGAAGGATGAAGGAGGGGCGGAGGAAAAAAGAGAAAAACAATACTCTGTAAATGACAAGATTCTAAAGGGAAAATATCATAATAAGTGGACGTAGGCTATTACTCTTAAAGGAGGGCCGAACCACTCTAAAAATTCTCCGTGTATTTATTTTCCGCTCAAAAACTTTATTATTTTTCATTGCCGTATCACACACTAGAGGTACGGATCACGGCGTTGGTTTAAATTCTACACCAACAGCTTGGCGCTAGAAGGAGGGCCGGCCCGAACCTCCGGGCATGCCCTTTCATTCCATTTTTCTTTCAAGCTTTTTTCCAGAAGTCTCGTCGTCACCTGTGATCGGAGATCATGGCGCCGACGACCTGGCGAACGGGAAAGAAACCCCATGAATCCCAAGCTGGGTCAGATCTAGCGTAAAAGACAGAGCGTCCACAACCCCATGTCCCGGATGAACAGCATGGTGGAGATCTTCGGTTCGTGACCACCAGCATCTGCAGTTCATCACCAGCCAGGGATAAATGGAAGAGCTCCAGACGTAGCTTCGAACAGGACGGGAGCAAGCCGCAGCTGGGGTGGCTGCCGAGGACATCACTTAGACGGACTCGGAGCCAACCGACTGGCGGATCGCACGCTCAGGCCGGCCACCGTCGCAACCGGAGGTCTGGCGATGAACCATCCGGCGGCCCCGAACCTGAGGAGCACAGCCGCCAGTAGTCCAAACCGGAAGATCACGACCGGCCGCTGGCGAGCAAAAGAGATCGGCTCTTTCCACATCAAGTGAACTGGGTCTATATCCCCAAGAACCACTGAGGCATGCTCCGTCACAGTCGGACGACCGCCTCGGATGGTCTCGATATCCGCTGATGACCTGGTTTCGCGAGTGATCGCGGTCTGAAGGACTGTGGGAGTTAGCCCTGCCGCTCCCACCTCTTCCCTGCCCTCAGCGTCATTATACCCCGAGGTTTTTACTTGGTCGCAGACCAATGGCGCAGAAGAGGTAGTTTGGGGGAGATAAAACCTGAGATCTCTGACCACAGTCGACGCAGTCAGAGCGATTTTGATTCTCAAGGAGAGGTGGCCACATCCTCTTGCCAAGCACGGAATGTTCTCGTACGCGCTGTGCAGGGCTCTAGGCAAGCCGACGGGAAGTCGGCATAAGTACTAACCCCCGGAGGTGCTATCGAGGCCGACCAAGAAGATATCTCCAGTATCAGGGCAGACCACAAGACCCGCGAATCTCGCCTGAGCAGCTACTGGCGAAGAGAGCAAGGTCGCCTCGACGACCAAACTCAAGGCCCGCGCCAATGGAGCGCAGCAGCCGAATAGCCTGGAGAAGGGGCGTCGCTGTCAGCATGACTGAGCCCGCAGCGCAAAAGCGAAATGCTTGATCGGAGGACGTTCCTGGAGATAGTCAACTGCCTCCTGGAGTCACGTCTTCGGCAGCCCCTACTCTTGTCTGCGCGGAGCGCCCTCACGCACTCCGAGGGCGGCTCTAGGCGCGCCAAGAGGAAAAGACGGCTCGTTCTAATACCAAAGCACATCTGACGGCAACTGGATCGACCCACGATCAAGGGATATCCACGGGACAAGATCACCGTCTCGCAGGGATCTTGCCTCGTAGCCATTTAACAGGCAAAGAACATAAACTCGATTTATGAAGGATGGAACTGCGAAGCGGATGAATCCTATAAGCATCACTCAACGGCCCTTTCTGACCGCGGAGCGCTCAGGCCGCTTGGGGATATCCGGGGTACCAGAAAGAAATAGATGCGCTCTATAGGTACTTCGAAGACATACGAGGCTAGACCGCGTAGGTCCGAAGGGCTTACGTAGGCTTCAACCGTTGAGGCTTCCTACCGCACAAAGGTTTATCTTGTCAGGTTTTTCCTTCGATGAAAACCTGTTCGGAGATTAACTTGGGAAGCTGGGCCAACTGTCTCCTAGAACCATTCTATTCTTCGGAAGAGGTAGAAGACCTAGGTGCGCTCAAAGGAGGAACTCCGAGGCGGAAGGGACAAGAATCCTTCAAAGGATAGTCTAGCCGCTGGTGCATAAGGCGAAAGGCCCTACCCCATTCAGAAGCACCGGGAACCGATGCAAGCAATGGGATACTCACAAATCTCGACGAATATGATCGGACCAAGAGTATACCCCCAAAGGAGCCTGGTTCGGGACAATCCTTCGTAGGAGGAACAACCCGCGACTAAACAGTGCATTCACGGAGGTATGCTCAGGCCCCGATCTGATACCGAATCATCTATTTTGCTCATTATAACCCTCGGAGAGGGTATGTTTCAGAAGAGTTGTAGTCCTCGGAGAGGACACGACGAGCGACTGTAGGAATAATCCCGAAGGGACTTGATCCTACAGGCGGGGGCCACAGCATGAAGAAGGTAGTATTTAAACTTTAAACCTTATACTTCGCGTGACCAATTCTCTTTTTATAGGTAACCGCTGTGTTCTACCATCAAACAAAGCACGGACGGACTCTTTGACAAAGCGAGGTTTGGGATGATGCCGGAGCCAGCGAAGTCAGGGCTGGAGGGGCGTTTAGTCCCGTAGAGATCAGACACCGTTTCTCTACCAGAGAGAGTGTCTTCCTTCGAGGCAACCAGAAGATTCGGCGCAGCCGGAATCGCTTCCGCAAATGGCGTCCTCCGCGGCAGGAGACGCATCCCTAGCAATTCGGCTTCAACCAGGACAAATCCCAAGCAACGCGATTCGCGCCGCTGGGATTGGAGGGCAGATGTTGTCAGCGATTTTTCGTCAGTCAGTGAGTCCAAGGGCGGTACCTTAGTCATTTCGAGAAATCCAGAACCCCCGACTCCACAGAACCAAGCGAAAGTCACCACATCATGAGAACTCCCTTCAGGATAAGGACTGGCGAGGATTATCAAAGATGACCCCCGATCCTACACCCCCGGAGGTAGAACATCACCAAAAGAGGGAGTTCTTGGAAAGCCCTTTTACGACGGGCCGGCGTATAAAGACTAAAGATCCCCGAAGCTAATTCACCCCCGAAGGAGGAGGCCGCGGATGAAGGATCAGTCAGCGTAGACCTGGCCCTCGGAGTCATCGACCCTCGATCATAGAGCATTTGACCGCGGGGTCACAGACCTCAATTATTCTCCCCCGAGCAGGGAATTCACTATTGCAAACAGCTTTATCCTGCCGAATTCAGAAGAACTGCTCCCGGCAGGTGGGCAGCTTTATTAGGTGAATCAAACCCGTGACTCAGGGGATTTGACATTTTGTCTTTTTATAACTGTAGCTCCCTTCTTCGCTCCCTTCTTCGCTCCCTTCTTCGCTTATAAGAGAAGGGGGAGCGAAGGATGAAGGGGGGGCGGAGGAAAAAAGAGAAAAATAATACTCTGTAAATGACAAGATTCTAAAGGGAAAATATCATAATAAGTGGACGTAGGCTATTACTCTTAAAGGAGGGCCGAACCACTCTAAAAATTCTCCGTGTATTTATTTTCCGCTCAAAAACTTTATTATTTTTCATTGCCGTATCACACACTAGAGGTACGGATCACGACGTTGGTTTAAATTCTACACCAACAACTATAATCACAAATTTTATGACTGTGTATTTTATTTATTTAGTCACAAATTTCATTTCTTTAGTCATAGATTTTTAGATGTTGACCTGATGGCTATTTTGCTAATATTTCAAAACGTGGGCTATATCCTTAAAACATATATTACAAAATGGCTAAATCCTTAACTAACCCTTTCAAATATTGGTATTTATTTTATTATTGTGTCAATTTTGAATATTATTCTACCTCCTCTTTAAAAAATATGCAAATATATTTTTATTTGCCGACAATAAAAATATTTAAAAGAAACAAAGAACTATTATATAATAGGTATCAATATATTGAGAAAAAAAATACAACCACCAACGAAGATAAAAAATTTTCAATTCTCAACCGGTAAGAAAAAGATTTTAAATAAAAAAAACAGAGAATACAAAAGAGGAGAAGTACAGTGGACACAAAAAAAAATAGTGTTTTTCCGCGGGCCCTATCTGAAGGCCTCCTTTGAGGACAACAATTTTTGGGCGTTCAGAAATGCCTCTCTTTTAGCATTTTTCTTAGTCTTTTTCTTAGTTTTTTAGGCGCACTTCAATTGCAAGTGAATCGGTAAATGACGCGTCAAGGAAAATTTTTTTGGATTCTACCATTAAGTGGACTCCGTTGATGCAATGTGTCAGACTCGAACAGAGTAAAAACTAAAAAAATATTGGGTTTTTTAGGCATTTAACCAAACTTTTGGGTATTTTTTTAGGATTTAACTCTAAAATATCGAAATTAAAGATTTAGCCATTAAATGTAACATTTTGTGTTACATGTAACATATATAAGTGTAAAAGTATAACATTACATGTAACGTTACATGTGTTACATTTTATGTTACATGTAATGTTACATTTAATGTTACAACGTTACATTTAATGTTACACTTTTACACATATATATGTTACATGTAACATAAAATGTTACATGTTTTGGCTAAATCCTTAATTTCGTGAAACTATGGCTAAATCCTTCAAACTTTACCTTTAAAATGACTTAGCTTAACTAGCCCCAAAATAATTTGTCTTGGGCGCAAAACAACATCGTTTTAGATGAAATTTTTCGTCCTTGACGAAATAAAGCTTGATTTCGAAAATAATAGTTGCAATGACTTTGTTTTAGCGCGAAGTGACTTTTTAAGCCTTCTTATCTCTCCAAATGCTTTCTTAATACTTATTATAAGATATTATATATTCAAATACTCATGATCAAACTAAATATACTAGTCATTCCAAAAAAAAAAAAAAGAGAAAAGAAAAAAGCTCTTTAAAGGCTATATTTTGACAAAACTAGTTCTAATGACTTTGGTTAAGCGTAAGGTGACTTTTTAAGACTTATTTTCACTTCAAATTTGTCTCTAACGCGTATTGTAATATATTTTATGGTAAAGTACTCATTTGGGATCGAAACAAATTTGCTAGAGTCATTTCGGAGTAAAAAAAAAATCCCCCTTTAAAGGCTCGATTTCGAAAAAAACTTGTTACAATGATTTTATTTCATTACGAAGTGCTTTTTTAACACTTGTTATCGCTTCAAATGTGTCTCTAACACTTATTATAATATGTTGTATGTTTAAATACTCATTTGGGATCAAAACAAATTTGCTAGAGTCACTTTGGAGCCAAAAAAACCCTTGAAAGGCTCAATTTGGGTAAAACTAGTTCCAATGACTTGGTTTAAGGACCAAATGACTTTTTAATGTTTGTTGTTATTCCAACTTCGTCCATAAGACTTATTATTATATATTATATGTTAAAATACTCATTTGGGATAGAAAAAATATTGCTAGATTCAATTCGGAGCCAAAAAGCTCTTTATGGTTTCTATTTCGGCAAAAGTAGGTCCAATGACTTTGTTTAAGCGCGACGTGACTTATTATGGCTTTTTTTTTCTCTCCAAATACGTCCTTATCACTTATTATAATATATTATATGTTAAAATACTCATTTGAGATTAAAAAAAAAATTTGCCAGATTCACTTCGAAGCAAAAAAAAGGCCATACAAAAGCTCGATTTCGAAAAAACTAGTTCCAATGACTTTGTTTAAGTATGAAGTGAGTTTTTAAGGCCTGATGTCGCTCCAAATGCGTCCCTAACACTTATTATAATATATTATATATTTAAATACTTATTTTTATCCACATTATCAATTATGATAGAATTAGAAATATCATCTTCAACATTGGATTGGTAAGAAATTCCTTATGGAACACAAACTTCAACAAGAAAATTATGCTCTGCAAAAACAAATTGTCAACAAACACATAAAATATGAACATTGAAATATATTAAGGATATAGTTTAACAAATACAAAAGAGTTCATTTATTTATTAAAAACACTAGAAGCAGAACTAGATCTGGACGAAAAACTAACATCATATGTATTTATTGCTGCATGCACAAACAAAAAAATAAAACTTTCTAAATCTATCAAAAATTTCTTATTGAATAAGTATAAAAAAATTTGTTATGTTTACTAGCTAGGAATACCACTAATCTAAGACAAGCCAAAAGCGTTAGAAGAGTTTGACGGATTCTAAGAGCAATCAGAACTTTCTTACACTGTTCAAACAAAAACAAAAAAATCAATAAAATGAAAAAAAAACACGCGAAAAT
This sequence comes from Boehmeria nivea var. tenacissima, assembly GCA_018132145.1. NCBI lineage: Eukaryota > Viridiplantae > Streptophyta > Magnoliopsida > Rosales > Urticaceae > Boehmeria > Boehmeria nivea. Next base: position 3,933,917 of record CM030875.1, on the reverse strand, counting down.
GATCAATTGGAAACAAATTTTTCGAATAAAGATCAAATATAAAACAAGAATCTAGCAAATCACGCTTTAAATTGCAAAAGAAAAAAAAAACAAAACAAAACCGAGAAAATAACAAAAATAACAAACATGAATTGAAGACAAACAGAATGAAAGAAAATCTCTAGATGAACCACGATCCAAGATGGATTATATATCAGCAATAGCCATCACAACAAAATAAATAGAAAATCACACAAGTAACAAGTCGTTTGAATGACAAATCATCAAGAGAAATTGCCGTAATAAGGTTTTGAAGAGTTACCTGTAGACATAATCACCAAAATCATCGCGAAATTCACTGGATATTGTTAGTGTATTTGAGTGTTGACATGTATTTTTCATAAAATATATTTTAATATGGCTTCTAAGAATTTGATAATCTAGCTTTGAAGGTTCCGGAGATAGGTACTTTCAAAAGTATTCTTCATCGGTATTCTAACACCGACTTTGGCAAGTATAGTTTTTGGCATCAAAAGGATCTTGGATCTTATACGGATGAGATGATTTTCATGATCTGATCATTTATTCACTATATTTTCTATGTTTGGAAGGTGGATTTTCGTTCATAATGTTGAGATGATGAATGTGGTCAACTTTGCTAATAACGGGTCGGGTGTTCTTAGTGGTGCTCTTCAGAGGTTTTGGAACACCAAACAGTTTTATGAAAAGTTTTTCTTTCTAGAAGGCGTTGACTGTTGCTTTTTGACGAAATCTCACAGGTCATTTTAGGATCATATCTTGCTTGATTGTCTAGATAAATGGTGGAATTATTCTGTGAGTTATGAGACAATATGACCCTTTTATTATGGGTGTCTTAATGGTGGTCTTTAGAAAAAAAGTCTCCAAAACTTTCCTTGTGCTTTGGTCCTTATATTCTGAAGTTGAAGACGTTTTCTAGCATCTTTTTCATTTTGTTTTACGGAGAATGTTGTTTTTGTATCAAGAGAGAAAAAGAGAGCTTTGTTTGTAATTCCTTCTTGGGAAAGCGGAGTGTTTTGTAAGGGTGTTCATATGGGTGTTCGTATGGGTGTTTGAGTGTTGTAAACAGATTTTAGAGAATAACCACAAGAGAGTGTAATTTATTAGACGAGGGGATCTCGTTAGAGTTGTCTTATAAGACGAGGAGAACTCGTCAGGGTAGATCACTAGGACGACAAGGTAACGGCGGAAGAGAGTTGGAGGGAGTCGAATCTTGTATAAGTCCGAGAGACCTCGGTTGGAGTTTTTCTAATGGATCTTTTTATCTGGGCGTGGCCCCGCAGATGTCGGTATTGCTGAACTGCGTTACCAACTTTTATGTGTCATTTATGTTATTTTCTACACTTTTGTTTATTGTTCACTCGTTTATTTTTTCATCTCGGTTTTAGCATTTTTCACTGTTCGTTGTGAGTGTTACTAACACTAACGAAGAACGCCTACTAACAAAACGGTTCTTTCATATATAAAGTAGCAATCTGTTTGAGGGCTAAGAAACAAAGAGAAATTCAATGAAAGCTAGAGAAATCTGTAGAGAGAGAGAGAGAGTCGGCTTGGTCTCTGTGTTCTCAAGAGAGAGAGAGAGATATGTCGGTCAGTGAGTTTTAGAGAGAGAGAGAGAGAGAGAGAGAGAGAGATCATCAAGATTTTTGGGGTTAGGGTTTTGCTTGTTAGTGTGAAATTAGAGTCCATTGGCAAACTAACTTAAAGAGATATTTCAATTATTAAAATAGATTTTCAAACATTTTTATTTACAGAGTAACCTCTTTTTATTAAAAGAGTCATTAGTTGAGTGTTGACCCCAATTAATAAGCCTCAACTAACTTCTCCAATCCCATTCCCCAGTTGTCTTCGTGATTTGCTCAGAGAAAAAAAAAATCCAATCCTCCCCGAGCTCCCCGAGTCCGCCCATCAGTAAAAGAACCTGTCGTGTGCAAATAAGAGGAAGTAAAGAGCTTTTATCTCATTTAGTGCAAAGAAGAACCATTTAGGTTGTTGAAGGTAAAGTTAAATCTTATATTTATTTTTTGTTTTAATTATGGGGAGTCTTTAATTATTTATCTCCCCTTTTGCTAAATCTTACATTCACTTCTATTTGAGAGGGAAGCAATGAAGTTTTGAACTCACTTGGTTTAGATCTGGGTTCGTGACCGCGCGACCAAAAGTAGGTATTTATGGTCGCACAGTTATATTTTATTGGTTGTGCTGTAGTAAAAATGGTCTCGCAGTTATACGTTATTGGTCTTGTATCTATATTTAATTGTCGCGCAGTTATTGTTTATTAGTCGCATAGCTATAATTTTTGTTGTACTTTTAAGAATTTAAGTAATTATTCTAAACTTACAGGTATGGGCTGTATATCTGTGTATTTGGAATACAATAGGGAGTGGAAAAACTTGAACGGTTGTTGGGAATGGATTGGAAGTAGTTTGGCAAGGGGCATCATGATCGATAGAAGCATCAAGTTTTTAAATTTTTTGGAGACAATTTACAATTGAATAGACATAAGAAAAGTAAGTATACACTTAGCATTACACATAAGGCTATAAGTGAGCGGAATAAGCATAGTTTTCCAATCCTTATTTGTGATGATGATGATATCTCTGACCACTTAAGTCTCTATGAAGATCAAAATGAAATTACTATACACGTGTTTGAACCGAGGAAAGGTAAAGAAATATGTGTTGCTAAGGACGATGATGGTAGAAATTTTGAAGTTTGTAGGAGTTGTTTTGTCGACGATTATTTTGGACTTCACATTTTAGAGAATGATAATGTTCAAAATGAGACTTCTCAAGATTTATTGTAGATATGCGGTGTTAATCTAACTGACCACCCGTCACAGATACGCAGAGCTAGCAGTGATAACAATGAAGTGATATGCTCTAATCCTACTCCAACCAACTTATCTGATCGAACTCCAGGTGATGGATTTGATGTGGAAGGAAATGATAGCAGGCTGCAATAAGTTGATAATGATTTCGTAGATGATCGAAATACCATATCCCAACAATTTGATTGGTTGGAAGAAAATGTTTTTCGGTCTTATTCCTCTGGTGATGGGCATGATGGATATGATTTTGCTTTGGGTCAACACTTTGAGAGCAAAGAAGATTTGGATTTAAAGCTAAGCCTTGTCGCCATTAATGGAAAGTTTGAAATGAAGACGCATAAATCAACAAAAACATTGAAGAAAGTTAGATGTGTTGATGATAAATGTTTATGGCGATTACGTGCTAAGAAATTGCCTAACTCAAATTTCTTTGTTATTCATCAATAAAATAGTTTCCACTCTTATACCTTGATGAACCGATCAATCCACCACAGACAACCATACAGTCGTGTTATTGGAGCTCGCATGCAGGGACACTTCACAAGAGATCAAGGAAACACCCAAAGCAAAAGTTCTCATAGCATATGTGCGTGAAGAGCTAAAAGTTCAATGTAGTTATTGAAAGGTGTGGAAGGCAAGAAAATTTGCACAACATCTCATCAGAGGGACGCCTAAACACAATTTTTCTATGCTCCCCTCTTATTGTCATATTTTAAAATAAGTCAATCCAGGCACAGTCACCCATATTGAACTAGATTCTAATAATAAGTTCAAGTACTTCTTTACGGCTTTGAGAGCGGCAATCAGAGGGTTCAGATTCATGAGAAAAGTTATCGATGTAGATAGAGCATGGATCAAAACCTAGCACAAAAGAGTGTTACTTGTTGCAGCCACGCAAGATAGTGAGTATCACTCGTACCCGATTGCTGGGGGGTGGTTGATAGTGAGAACAATGCATCATGGGCTTGGTTCTTGGAGAAGTTGAAGGAGTTAGTCCCTGACGAACCAGAGTTGTATTTCATCTCTGATAGAAATCAAAGCATCTAATATGCAATAGGGAGTATTTATCCTTTGGCGAAGCATGGAGCATATTTTTGGCATGTTTCAATGAATATTAAGCATCGCTTTAAAAGTGGTGCTTCAATTAGAATATATGAAAGAGCAACAGAAGCATACCGTGTTGAAGAATTTAATAAACACTTCGATGAGCTGCGTCAAGGATTCCTCAGGATGGCTAAGTATTTAGAGGAGTAGGTGGGATTTGAAAAATAGTCAAGAGCTCACTTCCAAGGCAACAGGTATGAAGTTATGACAAATAACATAGTTGAGATAATGAATAATATGATGAGGGTGCAAGAGAGTATCCAGTAACTGCGTTGGTTGATTTTGTCTTGTACACGATGGGACAATGGTTCTTTGAACGTCGTCGAGATTCTTTGAATATGACAGGAAAAATTACACCGAAAAGAGAAGCACTTGTCAAAAATAGATGGGATAATTGATGAGGGCTTGGGTGATATCGAACGAGTAATTGAAGAAATTGTCAAGTTGATGGAGAAGTCTGAAAATGAAGAGTTGGTCATCTACGAAGAACATTGATTTCGAAGCTTGCACGTAATCGGCTCGAGAGGAAGCCGATATGAATAACAACGTGGATTTAGTTATAATTTATTTAATTATGTTACGTTTAAGTTATTTTATGTATTTATTTTATGTAATTTATCTATTATTGATTAAGAATGGGTTAAGAATAGTTAAGAGTCATTTTGGTAGTTTTCCGAACTATTTAGGTTGAAGTTGGCATTGGAGACCCGAGCCTTCGCCAATCGGTCGCCCCATTCCAGCCGATCGATCAGCCGACTAAAACAAGGTTATGCGCGTTTCTACCCGAGGGCTTGCCGATCGTTCCCGAGCTTTGCGTTGATCGTTCGCAGGCCTTAGCCGATCGGTCGCCCAGATCTGCCGATCGATCGCCAAAGCGCGCTGATTTTCGCCATACTTTAATTTCACGCGTTTTCTTCGAAGTATTAGGGTTATTTTCGAAATGTTAATGTATTTAGTTTCTAATTAGAGTTGTAAAACTTATTAGCCTATTTAAAGACCAATTTTGATCAATAAAGGGGGACTTGGATTATTTTGATCAAAAACACGTATTGTATGAGTGAGGTTTTCCTCTTCCCTTGGTTCGTCATGAACCGTCCAGGACTTTTCCTTGAACAAACCCGAATTTACCAAATTACCAAAGGATTTACCTTGGACAACGACCATAGGCGAGAATTTATCTCGTTGACACAAGAATTTATCTTGTGGCATTCGCCGGCCTATCAAACGGACTTTCCGCGGCCGTTGGAGCACCATTCAATCCACAACATCGAGCCTAATTCTGTAGAACGATAAGTAAACAAAACGTGAATCGCAAGCTTAACGCACGGGGTTTCATATCAATAATGTAGGTTCATTAAAGCCACGCCAATTGAATGAGAATAAATATCATGTGGCTTGCGGGGAACTCGACACAATTGTAAATTTAAGATCAAAGAGATGCAAATGTAAAGTTTTTTAGGTTGAAAAGCTTCCATGCATTCATGCCATAGCAGCAACAGGACAATTTCAACCCATCAAGACTGGTGAGGTTATATATTCTCTCTGTTCTGAATACCATAGTGTTTAGTATTTTATATTGGCATATACAAAAACCATATATCCCGTCCCCTTAGAAAATGAGTGGACCAACATGCCTGAAGTAATTAGAGCAATGAAAGTGTTAGAGCTTGATATGGAGACAAAAAGAGGGAGACCGAGAATGTCTCAGTTTCCTTCTCAAGGAGAGCTGCCCAAGAAGAACTATAAATGTAGTTTATGTGGTGCATTAGGACACAATGCAAAAAGATGCCCGAGTACATAGAGTTCGACCAATGTTTAATTTGAATGTGACTAGTATTATCTAATTATTTGTATTTGACAACTAGTACTCAATTTCTAATTATTTGTATTTGTAATTAGTAAGAACGAGCAATATGAAAACTGAATGACCAATATTTGTTATGTGAACGACCAATACTGGTAACTGAACGACCATTATTGGTCTGTGAACGACCAATGTCTAAACTGCTCTTCTATAATCATAATAAATAAATAAAAACAACTTTCAAAAGTAATTTATTCAAAAGTAATATTGATTTTATTTCAATAATTTTGTAAATAGTGTGTCATGCTTTTTGTAAATATTGATTTTATTTCTATAATTTTATATTTAAAGCTAAAAAAATAAAAATCATATTAAGAACGACCAATATTGGTCATTGATCGACCAATATTGATTACTGAACGACTAATACCCATATCTGAACGACCGATGTATTTATTGTAATTTTATGATAATAAAAAATAATAATTTTCAAAAGTAATTATTTTATTAGACATAGTGTGTCACGCTTTTATTTCTATAATTAAAACATACTTTGAAATTATTTGTTTTTATATCTTGTTCTCTAACAATTGAAAGATTTTAAAAAAAAAGTCATTTTGTAAATATTAATTTTAGGGTCAGCTAGGTAAATAGCTATATTGAACTGTGTGTTTTAAAAAAAATAGCCACAATTTCAAAAAATTTAAAAACTATCCATAACACAATGTAAGAAATTTTTGACAATAACAAAATTACACATAAAAATTATTGTAAGAAATTTCTGACACGTGTCAGAAATTTCTGAAAGGGCCAGTTTTTAAATTTTTTGAAACTGTGGCTATTTTTTAAAATTATTTTGTAAACAGTGGCTATTTTCTTAAAATTCTCTTAATTTTATTTATATAATTTTATAAATAGTGTGTCACACTTTTATTTGTTTAATTAAAACATACTTTGAAATTATTTATTTTTATTTCTTCATCTCTAACAATTTAAAGATTTAAAAAAAAGGCATTGAAAAGTTAAAAAGAATACAAATAATATTAAGAACGACCAATGTTGGTCATTGAACGACCAATGTTGGTTATTGAACGACTAATACCCATAACTAAACGACCGATGTATTTATTGCTCTTTTATTATAATAAAATAAAATAATTTTCAAAAGTAATTGTTTCATTAGAAATAGTGTGTCACGCTTTTATTTTTATAATTAAAACAAACTTTGAAATTATTATTTTTTATTTCTTCTTCTCTAACAATTGAAAGATTTAAAAAAAAAAGTTATTTTGTAAATATTGATTTTATTTATATAATTTTGTAAACAGTGTGTCACACTTTTATTTTGTTTAATTAAAACATACTTTGAAATTATTTATTTTTATTTCTTCTTCTCTAACAATTGAAAGATTTGAAAAAAGGCATTGAAAAGTTAAAAAGATAATATTAGGAATGACTAATATTGGTTACTGAACGACCACTATTCAAACGTGAACGACTAATATTAGTCAGTGAACGACTAATATTAGAAGTATTATTATGTAATTAAGTTTTTCGTCGCGCTAGTTGGTATTTATGGTCACGCTGTTATAATATTAGTAGCGCATTTTAAGTATTGGTCGCGATGATTTAACCTTGTGTGAACAAAAAGAAGATACAATATAAATGGTTGTGCTGTAAAGCTAATAATGGTCGCGCAGTTAGTTTAATGGTCGCGCTAAACTAATATTGACAGAATATGTGTCATTATACATAAAAACTAGGAACAACAATAAGTATATAGATCGATTGCATATTTCATCCAGACTGTGTTAAGGAGTTTGTCCTTTAAGTGACGTCTGTGAGACAGAAGCATACTCGCTAAACACAGTTCCATAGTTTTTAACATATACACCCCGCAATCTCCCCTACAATAAAAAAAGTAACAAGTAGTATTAAAATGAGACAAGACAATATACTTAATTGAACATGGAACATAAATGGATCGTACACTCATGTTTGAGTATTGATTGGTACAATCGATCTGAAGGTTCTAACTAATTTCATGCCGCGACCGAATTTTGCCTTGTACCTTTCAAATTTTCCACTTCTCTGCAATAGTAGGGGAAAAAAATTTGTGTATGCTATCATATACTGCTCTAATTCCTCCCGCGATCTAGTCACCCATAAGATTTGAGTCGTAGACAACAACTCTCCAAGTCACAAACTCCACCACTTTTAAGATCCGTGGCTTTTTCCTCTAACATTCATTGGAATGTAAAATTTTGTGCACTTGGACCAATCCCTTCCCCGTTGCAGTCTAACCCTGCTTGTATATTCCATAATGATATCGGAGAATTCGTAGTCGCGGGGAGGTTTATCGATCTCAACCCATATCGCGTACAAAGCTTGAGAAAATTCGTCGCTCAAAATGCAAGCGCCTGTGGCGAACTGTGACGGGTATTTCGCCATCCGATGACAAATAATATCTCGTCCACATGCTAGAATAAAAATAACTCAAACAATATGATATGGTTCAATAATTATAACACGTAAAGTGGTAGAAACTAAAAAAGAAGTGTGAAAATTATCTCACTGTCTAGGTATGTTTGTCTACCAATCAACTCCTTAATAAAGGATCTCCTATGTCGATTCATCACGTAACAGACACTATCATTGCCTCCCGAATTGTCGTCATACCAATAGTTGAAAGCTCTTACAAGAACTGCGTCAGCGGCTCAAAGGGATCAAACGCTGCTTTTTCCTTCTTTAGAGGAAACTCAACATAGGGAGATTGATAGCATCGACCTCTTTTTCTAAGCCGACGTCCTCCAGGAGTAGACACTTCCTCATCTCCGCTCTCAACAGCTCTGACACCATCAAATATCGGAGTTAGTGGTGTCATAATTGTATTACTCACAGATGGCTCAGAATCTGGGGCTTCTTGCTGGTCAATAGGAGCGTCTTCATTCATCGGTAGTATTGGCTCATCATCTCCACGAGCATCAACTTGAGGTTCTCCAATAGAATAATACTGCTCATCGAGTGCTTCTTTATTCCTCGGTTGACTACTAGACATAATATGCTGCATGATCACGTCTAACTTCTTATCGAGCCCGGCTTGGACTGCTCCTTGCTTTTCCATCATGGTTATGAGCTGTTGGTTTTGCCTCGCCATGATGGTCTGCCTTTTCATGATGTTTTGGCGCTCTGGGTTCTGCCTTTCCATCAAATTCACGAGCTTTTGGTTTTGTCTTTCCGTGGTACCAAGCCGACCGTCAACATATGCCCGGAGTTCATCAATGCCTCTATGTACAATATCATGCGTAGAAAGAGGACTCCTATCATGATACTGTTGAGCCGGAGAGCTGGCTCTGCGTTCAGCCTCTCTCTCCTCGGCATGCTCCATCTGCTCATGAGGAGGACTCCATGCAGGGTGATGAGGAGGATTCGATGCAGGCTAACGAGGAGGAGTCGATTCAGCCTAACGAAGAGGACTCGATCCAGGTTGAGCATCCCTTTCCTGCTGTCCTATGACCACTGGAGAATTGCACAACATGACTCCACCAGACAATAATTCTGTCAGCCGGTTGACAGTATCATCAACAGCATCCTTCGGCATTTGAAACCCGACATAGTATCGTTGTTTTCTTTCCTCGTCAAATGGCTAAAAAATAGGAACAATAGTCAACTGCATAATAATAAAACAACTGTCATAATTGAAGATTATAAAAAAAATAAGAAAAAGTCAAACAACTAACTAATTTTAAACCGCGCGACCAACATTTGTTAAAAGGGTCGCTCAGTTCAAAACATTGGTCGTGCTATATAATTATTGGTCGCACGATTTCAAACTAATATTAAACTGCAGCGTAGTGTACCTCGGGATCTTCCGATATATCTTTAAGTCGTAGAATTTGGAAGTCGCAATACTGGTTGATTCATATCGCAAGCAATGAGGCAATTTACCCGGATGGACACGGTTGGCAATAATATTCCCTAGCTTTGGGATTGCCTCAATTGCCCAAACCTGGAAAAAAAAATATAACACATTTAATTTTTTATCACATTCAATTATCAAATCCATCAATGAAACAAAATGAAAGTATAAAAACTAAGAAGATCGAACCTGAAATATGTGCGCGCAACCATAAAAGTTATACTTCTCCGGTGCGGTCTTCTTCTTCTTATGCCTTTCATCATACTTGGTTTTCAAATCAATGCTCAAGTAATCGACAATAAGCTCAAAACAAACATTACCCCAAGGAAGACGATCGAACAACTCTAGATCCATGACAGTTTGGAAATAGTATGGATTGATGTTCTTCTTGGGGTCTTATGCCATAAAAAACCCGGCCAGCAAATAAACAAATACTAACCTAATCTTTTTTCTACTCCTAAACTCTGAATCCATATTTACAAGGGAAAATACTATAAACCCCTGAGTTTTGGGATAATACCACGACTCCTCCTTCAGTTTACTATAATTCCTTAGTCACCCTTAAGTTTTTAAGTTCGGTTCAAATTTAACCCTTCCGTTGACTGGGCGTTGAAAAATGATGCAAAATGTCAATAATACGCTTATGCAGAACTACGCCGTTTTGGCTTAATATGAATAAACTCATAAGATATCATTTTTATTCTTGCAACCAAACACTACACAATTTCAGCCAAAAAATAAAAAATAAAAAATAAAAATGTGACAAAACAATATTGACTGATTTCAACAAATTCAGGAAAAAAAAACTGCGAAACGCAAACCTCCCCTGACCGGCCGATCCCAGCCTCCCTCCTCTGCCCCTGCCTCCACCCCCGAACCCCGCCTCCGCCCCTGACCCCAGCCTCCCGCCTCTGCCCCCGAACCCCGCCTCCGCCCCTGACCCCAACCTCCCGCCTCTGCCCCCGAACCCCGCCTTTGCCTCCGTCCCCGACCCCAGCCTCCCGCCTCCGCCTCCGTCCCTGCCTCTGCCTCTGCCTCTGCCTCTGCCCCCGACCCCAGGCTCCCGCCTCTGCCTCTACCTCCGCTCCCGACCCCAGCCTCCCGCCTCCGCCTCCGCCTCTACCCCCGACCCCAGCCTCCCGTCTCCGCCCCCGACCCCAGCCTCCTGCCTCCGCCCCCGAATCCTACCTCTGCCTCCGCCAACGAACCCCAGTCTCCGCCTCCGCCCCGCCTCCAACCCCAGCCTCCCGCCTCTGCCCCCGAATCCTCCTCCGCCTCCGCCTCCGCCCCCAACCCCAGCCTCCGCCCCTGCTTCCGCCTCCGCCTCCGCCCACGAACCCTAGCCTCCGCCTCCGCCTCTGTCCACGAACCCCGCTTCCGTCTTCGCCTCCGAACCCCGCCTCCACCTCCGCCCCCGACCCCAGCCTCCCGCCTCTACCCCCGACCCCAGCCTCCCGCCTCCGCCTCCGCCTCTGCCCCCGAACGTCGCTTCCGCCTCCTCTCCGCCCCCGACCCCAGCCTCCGCCCCCGAACCCCGCCTCCGCCTCTGCTTCCGCCCCCGAACTCGGCCTCCCGCCTCCACCCCCGATCCCCAGCCTCCTGCCTCTGCCCCCGGCCCTCCGAGCAACCACCGAATCCGGACCCTTCGAACGCCGACCCCCCGAGCCCTTTGAAATTTTTTTTTTGTCTTTTATTTGATTATGATAATTTAGGGATAAAGTTAAACCTAAACTAGAATAGTTTATTTGGCAATTCCTATTAGGTATTACTGATGTGGCAGTAAGGTTATTTTTGGAATTATAAAAAAATTCACTAGATTTTCAACGCCCAGTCAACGGAAGGGTTAAAATTGAACCGAACTTAAAAATTTTAGGATGACTAAGTAATTATAGTAAACTGAATGATGGTATTACCCAGAAATCCAGGGTTCATTTATGGTATTTTCCTTATTTACAAACTTATTCCTAAGTTGGTCTACTGTCACTCGGGCTCCTACTCCAAAAAGTTCATCCTTCAGACAGTCATCTTTTATAACCCTTTCTAAATCTAACCTAGAAGGTGAAGGCTCAGTCTTCAATCCAGACGTCAATGCAAACTCTTTTAATGAAAATCTAATTGGTTTTCCTCCAACTATGAACCATATCTCCTGCTTCTTCGATGTTTTAAGCCTCCGTTGCAGAAGATAATGGACCAACTATCATGAGAAATCCCACTTTTTAGGCCAATCAATGAAACGCCCGAGCTAACTATATGTCCGAAAAATCCTTAACTCGTTCGCGTTGAGATTCTCTTTAATCGTCCACAAGACGTCTACTCGAGAACGAATTGTTACTTTCGCCGAAAAAGATGCATTTCCAATCATTTTCATGCGAAATGGTGGAAGTTGTGCTGCGTATTTGCAAAGAACCTGCCAAAAATAACAAAAATGACAAAAAAAAATTAAAAAAAAAAATCAGCTTTGATGAACTGATCAAAAGTGTCCTGCATGCGAGCTCCATTTTTAAGCTCATGTTTCAAGAATCTAGCTATAGTTTCACGAAATTAAGGAATTACTCATTTTCATTGCGTAACAAATTTTGTTATGCATGTAACAAATTTTGTTACACAATAAAAATGGCTAATTCTTTAATTTCGAGAAACTATGGCTAATCCTTAAAAAAATAACCATAAATTTTGGCTAAATCCTTAAAAATCTCTTTAAAAAATAGCTATAGTTTCAAAAAATTTTAAAACTATCAATATCAGAAATTTCTAACAAAATTTTTGACTAGTGTCAGAAATTTCTGACAATAAATTTATGTGTATTTTTGTTATTGTCAGAAATTTCTTACATGTTTTATGGGTAGTTTTTAAATTTTTTGAAACTGTGACTATTTTTTAAAAACACACAGTCAAAAATGGTTATTTACCTAAATGAACGTGCAATAATGTCTTTGTATATATCAATTTTGACCAAATTTGAGTTGAAGGATATTTTTATACCAATTTAAACAACTGAAGGATTATTTAACAATTTTGAAAAACACAAGGACGAAACCAAAAATTTGGTAAATCTCAAGGATTATGTAGGAATTTTCCCTCACATTTAGTATTGACATTTTTTTTTTCAGCGTCTTTACTCGGTGATGTTTAGAGTTTTGACTGATATTTTTTTCTTATAAATTTGTTTTTTTTTCTTGTAAAATAATAAAGAAAAAGAATATATTTCTTCGCTAACCAAGTGGAAAAAATTAAATGAAAGATTCTATTATAGAACTATTGGAGATTTTATTTGTTTGTATTTTATCATTAGGGTTATAATTTAGGACCAGTCAAGAAATTAGTCATTTAAAAGTAAAGTTTGAAAGATTTAGCCCTAAAATGTTAAAATTAAAAATTTAGGCCGTAACATATGTGTAACATAAATATGCTACGTGTAACATATAATATGTTACACGTATGTTACGGCTAACATATAATATGTTACACATATGTTACGGCTAAATCCTTAATTTCATGAACTAAGGTTAATTTTAAAAAAATTAGCCAAAAATTTAGTTAAATCCTTAAAAATTCCTATAATCTATTAAAAATGACACTTTTTTCCAAATACCTCTAATAATTTTTTAATGTTCAACCTTTTTTTTTTTTTTTCATCAACTACTAAAAATAACATAAATCATTAAGCCTCGAACCTTAATATATCATTCCGAATTGTTATTAACAACTTATTATACGTAATATACTATAGTCTAAACCTCTAATCATTTTCTCATCCAAAAATTATATATGCATACATATATCACCCCCTCTAATTCTCTCCTCTTGATGTCTCCTGGACACTTGGGTCACAAGGAGCTAGAAATGGTCTTAGTTTGAGCAGAAAAAATATAAATACAGAATAAAATAAAATAAAAATAAATTAGGACCATGCAAATAAAAAAACCAAATACAAAAACAATTTCGCTTCTTTTTGCAATATCATATGACTCAAAAGTGAACCAACATCAATCAATGTACATATGTTTTTTTTAAACGCAGTTTACCTGTGACGCTGAACATACACAGTTCCTATACAACTATTTCCAGCAAAATTTTTGCCATATTAAAACATTAAGTTAATTAAGCCCATTTGAGTGAAACATCTTCTGACTGCAATGTTCCGACACTATCTTAGATTCTGATTCGTCCGATCTTCAGCCGGAGCGGGGTCAGCATACACTTGGCCTTGGTCTCTCACATCTCTGAAAATGGAAAGAAAAGAGTTGAGGCCTTCAGAAGAAGCCCCTCCCAAGATCCACAGTAAGAGAGAACTGAATGAACTCATAGTCCCAGGGTTAGTGCCATTATCTGCTTGCCTAAGGTCAGCTTGAACCGGCATCTGAAGAGTGTTGTCGGTCCTGTTTGGGCCGCCATTTTCCGTTTGTCCTTGGAAATGAGGAACTTCTGCTCCATTTGCAGGCATCGCTTGATCTGGCACCACTCTCATCTCAGGCCCGGTAGCCAGGTCAGTATTAACAGGGCCAGGGTTTCTTGTGTTTACTCTTGTGATGTGTAGAGTTGAAGCCAGGATGGTAGAGGAGGTAATCTGGAAGTCCGGGTGTTGCTGAAGCTGTGATCGTCGGTTTTGCATAAACCTTTGTAGCGCTGGCACCTGCAGTAGTACAGAAACGACATGCGTTAAAAAAATACTCCATAGAAGGCGATACTCTGCACGTGAATATGAAATACCAGAATATTTAGAATTGTCATGTGGCCATGTCCTCTTTCGGTGGTGACGAAAATGTAATAGTGCAGATGCTCAAATTATCTTAACATTATTAGCTTCTTTCAGAAAGAACTTTTCGGTGCAACAAGTGGCAAACTTTACTCTACAAGATCGCCAAGGAATATCCCACGAATATGTAATACCTTCACGTCCTTTGTCACATGAGAACATGTTTTTTAAAAGAAGCATTTGCAAACAGCATTTACCTATTACTAGTAAGGTATTTCAAAGACTTCTTTAATCACCAATCAAAACGTCAAAAGACAACAAAAGAAAATAAATAAACTTAAGACACTATTGCCTGTAAGCAACATAGAGCAAAGTCCACACAAAGAAGAAGCATGCTCAAGGGTTTAAGCACATAGAATTGTGCATAAAACTATAGAAAATGATTTGCATGCCTATTCGATAATAATTACCTCAAAACGATTCCAGAAGTATAGAATGAGATGATGCATAAATGCTGCAGTTGTCGAGAGTGCCAAATAGGAAAATCCTGGAAATTTGGGAGCAAAGTTAATGCTTTTAAAAGAATTTCCAGATAAACTGAAAACAAAGATGTGGAGAAAATTAGAACTCAAAGGGCTTTACCATAGGAGTAGGAGAAGAAATATATGTGGAAAACCAAAAAATATAGCAAAAAGAACCGCGGAAAGAACTTCATTGATATAGGCGTCCGAACACTGCAACAAGTAAAACAATTAAGACGGTTTTATACGAGAAGCCAATTTTAGTCCATCTCCCATCCTTCTTTAAAAGATGGTTCTAATTTTCCATTACATAAGGATTATTTGACCAAGGAAAACTTGTACTAACGGTTGCAAAATATGTGATAATTCAGAAGAGAAATTTACACACCTGATTAACGTAAAAAGTTCGCTCAACCAGACTAGTATTAAGACCACAAAAGCCAGCAACTGATCATCGTAGAACTCAAAGAGAAAAAACAAGATGCCGATCATTATCTGCAGAAGCAAATGCAAACTTATCAGACATAACACTTGTAGGCTAGCAGTGTTGAAATTTTAGAAAAATTAGCAACTGCAAAAGAGAAACCAGATCAAAGAATTCTAAAGCAGAAGCAGTAATATGCTTACCGGCACAAAGACTAGTGATTCAATCACATGCACAAAAATCAGTTGGAAAGTTGGAAGCCTATGTCGAGCATGGTGTTGAAGCTGCACTGCAATAATTTTACCAAGAGAACACCACATTATTACATTTAAGCATCAGAATAAAGCACGTTGTTAATTAGCATTCTATATATGTCGTTGCCACTTATCCATTGGTCAAGAGAAATGACTAGGTGGTGTTTTACCCTTGCTTTATCCAATAACATTTGTTTATCATTTCCCGAAAGGGCTGCTAGTCTTTTCCTTTACGAGAACTTGTTTTTTTTAAGAGGAAAAAATAAAACAATAAAATAAAAAAGTCTGGAAACTTCGATTAGTTTTTCATCAATGACTTTTTATTTATGAAACAAGATGAAAATTTAGCAAAATTTTTAAATTGTGAATCTGATTGGCTGAATGGATGAGAAAGCAGTCTCAAGGCGGAAAAAACCTCATAGGACTCGGGCTCATGCTCATACTTTACATCAATTTCAGTAAGCAAACCTGTAAACTTCAGCATACGAGTTTGTGTCTCCCTCAAAGTAAATGACACTGACATTGTAGTTGTGAAGAAGACAAAGAGCGACATCATGAGGACACCGCACTTGGTTACAAGGTAATCTGCAGCCATCCAGAAATGAAACCATAAATTATCTCGAGTGCAATTTGTACAAAAGAAGAATAAACATGGAAGATGATTTTCAAGAAAAGACAGTTTAGTGTGGGTATCAAAACAAGAGCAGACAGGACTTCACATGGAGATGAATAATAAGGGTTCCTTGAATCGTGTTCATCAGTTAGCCAAAGTTGTCATTTGTCAAGGCAAGTCTATTGACTAAATTTCATGTTTAAAATTTTCATATACAACAAATCTACCAAGTAGAGTTGGGAGCAAAGACGGACAGGCTTGTGGATTTTTGATAATATGTAGAGATAAACATGCAATGGGATACGGTTTGTTCAATACTTATTTTATCAAGTCAACTGAAACACATAAGTTCACTGACGAACAGCTATGGAAGCCTCACTGAACATAAATGAATGCACATGTGATAAGTAAGTTTACAAACCTCCGAATCTTGCAGGGCCTTCTGGTGGTTCTTGTGCATGACTAAGATTATAAAATTCCTTTGTTTGGAAGTTGTGGAGATAACCTGCATATAGTTCCAAAACATTCTAAGATATGCACAAGTATGAATTAAAATTAAACTGGAAATGCATCATGTGATGCTGTTGAGTCTAAGCACCAGTAAAAGATTTAACTCACCTGTGACAGAAAACGGAACCAGGTACATTGTCAAAAAAAATAAAAATAAAAAACACAAAGAGAGATGGACAAATACTAGAACAAATAGTAGTAATTCCATGCATGAAGGAAATTGGTTATTACCCTGACCAGGAGAACTCAACAAACTATTCATCAAAATTGTATCATATCCGACAAATCTGTTTATTAGGAGTTGCTGCCACCTGATAACAGAGTAGAACAACATAATAAAAATATATTTAGCTTATAAATTCTGGTAGGTATGTCCGAACTAAACTATAAATTAAATGAAAAGGAAGAATAAATATGACAAATTATCACTAGGTAGCAAAATTCAAAACATGTGAAGAATTGTGTTGTCCAAGTAATTATCTTGGTGGCAAGCAGTTGAACTTGTCTGATCTTAATCTAGCACAAGCCTACGGCCCAGATGAAAGGCCAGGAGATTAACTTTACAAAGCAGGTATTACACAATTGTATTCACTAGCCCCAGAGGGAACAATATCGTTAACTCTACTCTACAATAGCATAAAATCTTTAGAAAAAATAAATTTCGATCAAAATAGCAATCTCCATCAAATATGATATATACAGACCAATCCATGAAGATGAAGGCAGAAAGGAGGATATAAAAGTCAAAACAGAGAATTGCTTTGAGAATATATTAATGTCGATACTTGGATATCATACCCTATCAAAATCTTTAGCAGCTTAATCCTTGACTTATTTGATACTGAATCCACTTAACCAGTCTAATCTCGTTTTCCCTTATTAAAAACAAAGCCCATCAGGCAAAGCCATTTGACAACTTTTATTGCAAAGAGCAGGAGCCTTATTGATCAAATAGTCACCTAGCCTGCCATATTTATCAATCAGAATCACCTCTAAAATTTTCATTATTTTCAAAATAACCCATGGAAGAAGATTTTATTAAAATCCTGCATATTTAAATACTAAAATTACCTAACTTCAAAATGTAGAAGATTGTCACGGAAGTTTTGACTTTATTTAAATATTGCGCCGTCGACTTTACTAAATAAAAAAAAAATCATGCTATTAAGTTTTCGTAAAAAGAAAGGGGAAACTCTTCATTAATGTTCATACAAGAGCCTCAGAGCACCAATGTATTGTAAACTAAGCTAATATCAAAACAAGAGCTGCAATTATAACTAGAGTAATTTGCATTGGTGCCCCCTGAACTTTACGGGCTATGGCAACTTGCCCCCTAATATTTTAATTTTGGCATCTTGCTCCTTGAACTAAAAAATCTTGACAAATTACTACAAATTTGTAACAGCCGTTCAAAAATAGACGGAAAAAGGATGCACGTGAATCTCATGCGAACAACTTAAGGGTATTATTGACTTTTACTACCTTTCTTCAACCTCCATCACAAATTTTATTTGTTGTCTGCAAAAAAAAAAAAAGGAGACCATGCATGTGTTGGTGTTCAAAGCTTAAAAAAACAGTCTATATTATATCCACACATCATGGTTGCCTTCCAAGTCCATCAAACTCATAAAAAGAAAGAAAAAAAAAAAAAAAAAAAAAAAAAACTCATCTCCCTGCCCAAATCTCTGAAGCCAAACACAATGACATATAATTTCATGTTGCCCAATATAACACAACGACAACAACCAAATCTAAAAGACCAAAACATACAGAGGACCCAAAATCAACTTCACTGGAATTTACATAGGACCCAAAATCTTATCAAAATAACATTTTTTTTCCCAAAGAGGACACAACGACAAACCTTTTTTTTTTTTACAGAGGACACAACGACAAAGCATTGCACATTTGAGTTCCAAAAAAAGCTTATCAAAATACCTTTTTTTTTCAAAAAGAGAATTTACCGAGGACCCAAATGAGTTTACAGATTTGATTTATCTATTATTTGTATCAGAGCTTCAAATAGACGCTATAAAACACGTATTGTTTTGATTAAAGCTCTGATGCACTAACTGAGATAATATAGCTTTTGTTTCTCTTCTTCAAGTAATAGATAAATCTATTATAGCAATGCGTAAGTAAGGACTAGTTATTGTAAGAGGAAAGTCAAGGGATTGCTTTCTTGGAGTCCGAGTTCAGGCTAAGCTCACCGGAGATCTGGGTCGAGCTCAGGCTGAGCTCGGCAAGCCCGAGTAGAGGCGGCGCCGGTGAATCAGGACGGCAGAGCGCGGACACGCAGATCGGTGCTAAAAGAGGCCAAGCGTGGAATCCCCGACGAGGAGCCGGCGCCAGAGATCTGGGCGCACAGAAGTGTTGGACTCGCCGTGGTGGCAGTGTGCAGGGTGGGCTACCGGAACAAGGGCGAGCAGCGGCATTCGAAACGTCGCACACTCTGACCTCGCCTTGAACGGCGCACACCGCGAAAGCACAACCGTCAATCGCCGATCCCCATCCCCGGCATCATCACCGCCATCGTCGGCATCTCCTTCACGCCGAGCCTCTCGCGCAGGACCCCTCCGTCAGGTCGCCTCCCTCGTCGACGCCTTGTGGAGCTCGATTCCCTCCGTCGCCGCCCCTCTTCACTCCGCCTCCATCGCCGCCCGTTAGAAGGAGCCGTGCACACACCCTCGACTTCAACCCACTCCTTGGCATCGACGCCGATGGCCCCACCCCTATCGCCCAATCACACAGCCTCTCTTTCACTTCCGCTTGCTTCATTTCCCCGGGTCCGAATTTCTTTCCCACGAAGTACGCAATTGAACATTTTGGTCGACGAATTTTTTGGCTTCAGTTGGTTGAATATTTTTCTTTTAGAAATAAAAGTAAATGCATTAGAAATGAATCATGAGCAAGAACATCAAGGGTCGTACCAGAATTGCCCTTTCCAAATCACGTGCAGGGCACATGATCGGGAAATTCCGTCCAAAGTTGGACGCCCGTTATCGATTTGTAACGATTTGCCAAAAATTTCGAATTCAGAGTGCAAAATGCCAAAAATTAAAGATTAGGGGGCAAATTACCAAACACGTAAAGTTCAGAGGGCACCAGTGCAAATTACTCTTATAACTATGGTAACACATGCCAAAACTGCCTCCAAAACCAAAACCATAACATGGAAGTCATACTCAGATGGAAGTTTATTACCTGTTTCCAAAGCATGAATGTCGAGCTGATATGCTGATGTTAACTGTACGTATATTATGCTGAGACTTGGCACTTTCAGGAAGCAAAAAGTATCCCTGTTGAAAATATCATGCCTAAATAAGAAAATGGGACTTCTTTTATAAAGAAGAACAACCAAACCCTTCAGCATGTAAAAGCGATAAATAGGAAAGCACTAGGGAAAAAAAAAGTTAAAACAAATATAAGGAGAAGAAAAAGCTAAGCAGCTAGACAAATCAAATGGTCCACCCAATAGGTACAACATAATTTGGCCTAGATGCCAACATTAGTTTTGAATAGTTACCTTTTCCATAGTGTATAAATAGGTTGGTTCAAAAGTTTTGCTTTGCTTCTCGAGCAACTGCACTGAGGTAGACAATAGTACTTAAGAATCAACAACAATGACTACAGCACCCAAAAAAAAAAAACTAAAAGAAACAAAAAGGTAATTATGGTATGGATACTATTTCGTGTTAATTAGGTATGTGACATAATTCCAGCTGTGCTACACAGTAAGTGTCAGGCTACGGTGAGCATAACATAGAACTAACTTCACAGAAATTTTGACGAAGAGAAAATAGAATATATTTATACCAACCAAAAAAGGTTTTTGCTTGAGTGGTCTATCTTTAATTTTACTAATTTCACATACAGTGCAATATAGCTTTTGCCATAAGTATTATATTCAGTTATGCAGTTAAGGGATGGATCTTATCACTTGATATTTACCCACATGATTATGCTCACTTTAGAGCCCTTTTAAGCCATTTATGCATTTCATCGTGCTCCATATAACAAGTTTAAAAACCCAAACATTCACCTCACATATTTATCAAATGTTTTAGTCAACATAACAAAAAGGTCTATTAATTTTCTTTTCCTTTTCTAAAAGGCCGTCTTCCATAAGAATGCCATGAATTATATCTGGCCTAGCTATATACAGGATGTCTACTTCTAGTTATTGCACTTTCCTCGGCCAAAGGTTAGCAATGGTGACAGAAAGAAATAAAACCTATGAAGAAAGGTCAAGGTCAGAGAACTCAAACTTTAGCAGAGAACTAAAGCCAAGGGTCATGGGGGTCCTTAATATCCGTTTCATTTCTGTAATCTTCAGGAGCAATTCTTTGTTGGGATAAATTTCAAAATCGAAATCATTGAGATTCTAACTTAACTCTTTTAAGACGAGGGTCATGGGGATCCTTAATATCTTTTATTGAACATTAAACATATTTTCTTTCCATTCAAATATGCAAGGTAGTTCTGCATATCGCGTTGTACAATATAGGTTTATCACAAAGTTCGTTTCATGATAAAGTTTCCTTATAGAATAGTTCTCTCTTCTTTAATGTACATTTTTTCCTTTTTTTCTGATAGGTACGTGTTGACAACAATCTATGTCATAGTTTCCTACATGATAATTGATATAGTAATTCTCTGATTCCCAAAATAAGAAAAGGCATTAACAACTAATTTTTACAGAGCCCGATAGTACAAAGTGGACATTGACTAGAAAGGGTGACCAATTACCTGCATACAAGTTAACTTTGTCCAAATGAAGTATGCGCAACCACTTTGGAATATCAAGATCTATATGTATACCTGTTATATTCTGCATTTGCAACACAAACTCAGCAAAGAAAACCTTAAGCTGCTATAAGCTTGTTAATCAGAAACATGTGATTGTGCATACTTTAGCTTTTGTTCAGAAAAGTACAAATACATAGACCTCTTTGTTTGGAAAAAAATAAATAAAAATTGACTCTCCGACCTACTTACCCACAACTTTGAGAAGCTTCCAACAATTTGAATTAGATGTCTCCAAATGAACGATATTCGTCTGTACCACTTTTTGCCAAAGTGAACAAGTGCTGCTTTAAATGTCTCCTTGGCTGATGAAGGAAAACTACGCTGCAGCTCATCTTTATTGACTTTTGGAACTGTATCATCAATGGTCTGCTTAGAGCTCTGGTCATCAGTAAAACGCTCGGCTTGATGGTCAAGAACTTCGTTATCAGTCTTCCAAAACTTCAGTGCCAATTTACCCCTCCTAACATTGGAACCAATCCGACTCAACAAATATTTTGCGGTTGCAAATGTAATTCCATCTCCATCCATATTTGCAACTTCCAATTTAATAGATACAGGTTTCACTTCAGGAACGTTTGTTACAATAGTTTTAGGCTCATCTTGTGACCACAATCCTGCACTAGTAATCTAGCCAACCAAAAAAAAAAAAAAGTGTCAAGCAGAAAAGAGTCACCACAAGAACCAATCTCTCAAGTTGGCCGTGAAAATATAAGTTAAAGACAGACGTAGGTCACAAAGCTTGAAAATAAGTTGGTTTATATATGATAGGTTATCATTCCACTCTACAGAGATAAATTGACTCCACAAGATTGAAAAATTAAATCTAAGATAGGAAAAACTTGAAGGTAATGAGTACCTTTATTTGAATAAGTTGAGCTTCCGATGTTTGAATTCCCGACAGCTCACTAGAACATCCAGGCTTCAAATGTAAAGAATTAGATTAGAAAAAAGGTACAAATGGCAAAAAAAGAACCCCAAAAACAAAAATTTAACAAATGGTAACAAGCAATTTAAACACAAGACCTCAATATAACAAGCAACATGAAGAAATACTCGACAAAAGGTCAAAAATGATTTTCTGAAAAACTACTAAAAGACTTAATCTTTGGGTGGTTTCAATTAATATAGAGCTATTACCAATTACCATTATCACAACTTTGAATCATATTCATGGGTCAATCAATAAAATTCTTCACTAAATTCACTTCAATTAAAAATATAGCTTTCGAAGGCCAATTCTTCATAAAGCACAAGACTTTCGTCGGTGGTAAAAATATAGTCGATTAAACCAACTTAATCACCGTTTAATCACTGAAATGATGCAATTCGACACTCGAATCACTACCGATAAACCCTAAACAAAGCCAAGAAGATCAAATCGAGAGCAGAGAAACTCACTTGCTGTACGTAATTGGCGTGCATAACGACGAGAATACAGAAGAGAGTGACGGCGACGAAGAGGCACAGATACTCCAAAGCAGCTCTCACTTTGGGCGTCAGAATTTGAGAGAATCGCTCTTGGACTCTGATAAACGTCTGCTCTGGATCCATCTTCTTCTTCTTCTTCTTCTCTCGACTATGTATCGCAATTCGGAGAGAGAGAGGGGATTTTCCCGAGAAAGTTACGGAAAATTTATGAATTTACTTTCTTGGCTAAAGAGAGGGTTGGGTTATGGGCTCGTCTGAGAGTTAGGCATGTACATTGGGCGGTTATTCGGTTTTTTGGGCGGTTTCGGTTATTACCAAAATTACCAAAACTCTATTTTTGAAAACCAAAAACCCCCCAAAAAATAGCGGTCGGTTTAGGTATTTTGTTTCGGTTTTTGGTCAGTTTTCGGATAACCAAAAAATTAAACAAAAAAGAAAAAATCTAAAAATTTAATGAAGAACTAAAATAAATCCCAGCATCGCCAAAGACCTTAATAATGCAACTGCAAAAGAAAAGATATAATCAACCATCACAATTGATAAGAAAAACAAAGCCTCTAAACTCATTTCATCCAAAAACTTTGAACTTTTCTAGATATAATCTAATCTTTAACACAAAGTTCTTCTCTAATCTTCAAACTCAGGGACAACAAGAAATCACTAATTCAATAATTTATTAACGATACTTAGAGGATTAATCTCAAAAGTACCAAGCAACCCAAGCAAGAAGAACCCAAAAGAGATAGAGAAAGTGAGCCTTGGACGCTCATCTGCCTAGAAAAATCACAATCAGCAAGAACCAAACCTCAATCAAAGGACATTCATAATCTTTTGTGGGTTTAAATGAATTCAAAAGACAATAATAATATATAACAAAACCAAAATGGTGTCCGAAAAACAGAGACAAAACCTGAACACAGCACTGAACACATCACTTTATTTTAGATTTGGATTCTTTAAAATTGGAAGGAAGGTGAACACAGCAAAACTCTGAACACAACACTAAACAAGAAAACACAGCAATCTGAACAAAGCAATAAAGTTCATGAACAAGAAAACCCAATTAACCATTACAAAAATTCACAATTTCACAAAACACAAATTCACAAACAGAAGAGGAAGAGAATTTTACCTCAGGTGCCGGCAGAGCTCGGGCTCGGACAGAGGTGGGGTTCGCTCAGACACTAGGGGGGCTCGGTGGTCGGAGCTCAGCGGGGCTCGGGGAGTGGAGGTTGGCGGGGCTCGGGGGGTGGAGGTTCGCAGTGCTCTGCTCGGGGGGCTGGAGGTTGGCAGTGCTCTGCTCGGTGTGCTGGAGGTCGGCGGGGATCGGGGGGTGGAGGTTCGCAGTGCTCTGCTCGGGGGCTGGAGATCGGCGGTGCTCGGCTCGGGGAGTTCTTTTTTATCTTTTTTCTGTTAATTATGTTATAAATTTAATTAATGATCAATTGATCACATATTGTATTGGCGTTGACACTTGGATTTCTTTAACGAATATAAATATAATCCTTAGTTACTGACTTTAACGACGACTATGTAGAACGACACTTTGTCCATAATGGTATTGGTGTGTTTGGAAAACAGCGTTCCTCCCTCAAGCATCACAAGCCCACCTAAATTGACCCGTTTGCTGACTTTGAACACTTGTTCTCCAAAATTATATTAATCCTACAAACTATTTTATTTCATTTTATTTTTGGGTCAGTTAAGGATTTAGCCATTTTACAATCTATGTTTTAAAGATATAGCCCACGTTTTGAAAAATTAACAAAATAATCATCAGGTTAACATCTAAAAATCTATGACTAAAGAAATAAAATTTGTGACTAAATAAATAAAATACACCGTCATAAAATTTGTGACTATAGTCACAAAATTTCAAAAAATTTGAAATAAACACAATAAAAAATTTAAACATCCATTAACAAAATAACCAACTCACAAATAAATGATTGCTTATATAACCAATTTCATAAAACTTATTACTAAATAAAAAATATCTTATAAATAGCAAAAAAATATGCAACCAAAGAAGTCACAAATTTCATGACTAGAGACACAAAATTTTAGACAATATTGTCTGTAACAAACAACAAAAACATAATTCAAAAAATTAGTGACTGCAGTCTCAAAATTCTAGACGCGAATGTATGGCTACTTTGCTAATAAAAGCAAACATAGGCTAATTGTTAAAAACATATATAAAAATATGGCTATTTATTTAAAAAACTGTTTATTTTTTTCAACTCTTTTTTTAACTTTTTAAATCCCTATATAATATTTTTAAATCTCAATCATTTATATTACCTTAAAATTCACAAAGTTAAACCATTCTACTCATTTTTCTAATTATTTTCCAAATTATTTTCAAACCATTTTGATCATCTCAAAAAATAGAAAGAGATGGGTAAAATAATTTGCCCAAACATAAACTTAGTTTTGAAAACCGCTGTGGAATCCCTGCTTTGTAGGGGAGACTAGTGCCCCTTCATCCAACAGTTATAATGTTGTAATAATATAAATCAACGATTGAGAATTGACGTGAGTTATTGTTGTTGCACATAAATTAAGCCCAATTGTTGAGGTATTTGATTTGATGTTGACAGGCGGGTGCTGCGCTTGTGGGGTGTGGTTTCATTTTATAGGTTTAGGCATGAGTAAATTCGTTGGGAAAAATTAAAAAAAAAAAAAAAAAAAAAAAAAAAAAAAAGAAGAATGATACAAAGGAGTTAGATTCTAAGGGGTTTTTTTTTTAGTTTTGTGATATTTATTTGTGGACCACGAAATTTTGTATATTATTTTATTTTATAATTTTTAAAAATGCAAAACTTGTTGTTAGCCGATTTTTGTTCGAGGATCTCCTTTCAAAAAAGCCTTCACTACAGGCGAGAAGCTTCTGGAGAAAGATTCCTCGGGACGAGTGAACCGCCACGTCATAGTGAAGGTTGACAGTCACCACCCCGAAGGAATAATTCGACAACATAGCTGAGTCCTCGGAGAGGATCAGTGGAATGGAGACCCGCCAAGCTCGGGAACCTATGGACCTTATTGCCAGCATCATGCTCCCGATGGGCCAGGAGGCTCGAGGGACTCTTCGCGGAGGAAGAGAACCCCGGACGAAGGGTAACGCTCAAGCAGCGACAGTCGGATAACCCCGATGGTAACTCCCTCTGACAAGCACTGTACAGGCCTCATCGGTGAATGACCTGAAGTGATTAGTTAGTAACCAACCCCCTGATTTTCGGGCAGGGTATGGCCGATTAAGATAAGACCACCTAATCCCTTGATTTAAGGGCGATTAGGTGGGGCGCATTTAATGCACTTTCCTCTCTCTCTCTTGCCGGATAAGTATAAAAGGCGGGAAAGTTGAAGGGGAAAGGGTTGGAAAAAACTTACTCTGTAAAATTCTCATTCAACAATAGCTCAAAAACACAGTGGATGTAGGCTATTATTCTCTATGAGGGCCGAACCACTTAAAAACTTTCTTGAGTAATTATTTCCGATAAATTCACATTATTCATTGCCGTATCACACACGAGAGATACGGATCACGGCGTTGGTTCAAATTTTATACCAACAGCTTGGCGCTAGAAGGAGGGCGTAACCTCCGTCTTAGTCGAAAGATTTTCCCCGCCTTCTCTATTTCTCATCGCTCTAGTTGATCGGAGATCAAATGGGGCCCATCTTGAGAAGTAGCGGTAAAAGTCCTTTGACTGCTGAGCAAGAAGCGCTCGAGGAAAGAATCCGGCGCATGGAAGAATCCATGACTAGAATGAACGGATTGATGGAAACTCTGGTTCAGAAACAAAGTTCCCCTCCGCTTTTGACGGACGCTGAGCACATAAGTGTGCTCCGAGCACGGCGAAGAGCCGAGGAGGTTGCTAATAACCTCCAGAACGCAGGCAACGACGAAACGGCGCCTGAAGAGGGCTCGTCGGAGTGTGATCTGACGCGCGGGGCTCTCCAGTCCCGTCGGCATAAGACTGCACCAGTTCCTACATCCACCGCCCATCCTGGAGGACAGCAGATACCGACCGACCCGGCTGGACCATCTAGACCCATGGTCGAAGGCTTAGCGCCAGTCCAGCCTGGTTCGGTGTTTGCCAGGTTAGGCCCTTTTCAGCGGGATACTACCCAGAGAGCCCCCGCGCGCCCTGGAGCCGTCCCCGAAGACGTACGGTTCCCGGTGAGGGAGCGCCTCCGCGAGGGGTCGGTCAACACGGACGCTAGTCGTCAGACCGAGATGTCCCAGGAATTTTCCCCCGCGGAGATAGAGCGCATCCGCGGGATTCTTGGTGAGCCCTCACGCGATGGGATCCTAGATGGGGACTTCACCCCTCTCACGGAGGCTCTCTTGGCAACTCCTGTTCCGGACCGCCTCAGGCTGCCGAAGGTGAGCCTGTTTGACGGAAGCGGAGACCCCTCCGACCATTTAGGGGTTTACTCTTCATGGGCGCGCGCTTATGGCTATCCGGAAGCCATCTGGTGCAAGCTCTTTGACACCACTCTATCGGGGGAAGCCCGCCGATGGTGGTATCGGCTCCCAGCCAACTCTATCGGAAGTTGGCAAGATTTGAGGACGAGGTTTGCAGCCCAGTTCCTGGGGGGTCGGAGACACCTCAGGAATCCGGCATACCTCTCCCGGGTCAAGCAAGGAGAGAACGAAAGCCTCCAAGCTTGGCTACAACGGTTCACCAAGGCTACAGTAGAGGTGGGACATCTGTCCGACGATGCCCTACTCCTGGCTGCTAGTTCCGCGGTTCGCGAGGACACTCCCTTTGCCTTTTCCATCAGCAAAAAACCCCCTAGGGTATATGCTGACTTTCTGGGGCGTGCGCGGAACTATATCAACGCGGAATCGGCGACTTCGAAGAAGTCCGTCTCTGCAAAGGCCCCCCGCGGCAATCCCGAAGGGGACCGCCGAAAAGATAAGAGGCCGGTCGAAGTCTCAGCGGGCCACAATCGACAACATCGCGACGAGAAGCGACCTCGTGACTCCGTCCCCTCGTCAGGATCCGGCGCATCTCGCTCTCGCAGGCCGCGGTATGAAAGGTACCAGGAACTAACGGCCTCTATCGAAGAGATATTTGTCAACTCGCGAAGCGAAGTTGACTTTCGACCCCCTGCACCTTTGAAGGGGAAGGTGCCGGAGAAACACAAGGACAAGTTCTGCTTGTTCCACAACGCGGCGGGACATACGACCGCGACCTGCTTCGACCTGAAGGATGAGATAGAGTATCTCATCCGCCGAGGGAAACTTGAGGGATATCGCAAAGAGACGAATCCCAACAATCGAAACCAGCAGAACCGGGAGATCGAAGGTGAAATCCGGACGATCGCGGGAGGCCCTTATCCTGGGGGGCACTCCCGGCGATCCATGAAGGGTTACGCCCGAGAGGCACGACAGGAATCCTCCGGAGGAGTATTCCAGGTGTCGCGAAGGTCTCCACAGCCCCCCCAGAAGAGCGTAAGCACGCTCATTTTCTCGGACGCGGATGCCGAAGGCGTCCGTTTTCCACACCACGATCCGCTCGTCATCTCTGTGATGATCGGAAATCACATCGTCCACCGGTGTCTGGTGGACGGCGGCAGCTCGGTGGACATCCTTTATTTGGATGTCCTCGAGAAAATGAGGATCAGCCCTCGGAGTTTGCGAGCTGTCGCTAGCCCGCTGCACGGCTTTACAGGAGATTCTATCTTCCCGGAGGGAAGCTTAGAGTTAGCCGTTTCATTCGGCGAAGAGCCGACAAGATCCACCACCATCTCGAATTTCATGGTGGTTAAGGGCAATTCCTCCTACAACGCTATTCTTGGGCGACCTACACTGGTGGCGATGAAAGCAGTCACCTCCATCTACCATCTCTGCCTCAAATTCCCTACTCCTGGTGGGGTAGGAGTGATCCGGGGCAATCAGTACGAGGCTCGGATGTGTTACACCACGAGCATTAAGACGGCCCCCGCCGACCCAAAGGGGAAGCGCACGGCCGACGAAGCTGCTTTAGGTGAGGCGACCCTAACTATCGGCAGGTCCGAGGGACAGAGTGAGCTGGATCCTCGACTCCCGACCCCATAGCAATTAGCGGGCCCGGCCGAGGACACCGAAGAAGTAGACATAGACGACCTTGGCACCGCGCGAAAAGTTAAAATCGGGACTTCTTTGAGCCCCGCGGTGCGCAGGGCCATCATTGCTTGTCTACGGAGGAACCGAGACGTGTTTGCATGGAGCCATAGCGATATGAAGGGTGTAGACCCGGATGTGATGTGCCACCGTCTCAACATAGATCCTCGGCACCCGGCCCGTCGGCAGAAGAGAAGGCCTCTCAACCCCGAAAGAGCCCAAGCTCTCAAAGATGAAGTTGATAGGCTCATCGGGGCCGGATTTATTCGCGAAGCGAAATACCCGGAATGGGTCTCTAATCCAGTACTGGTTCCCAAGCCGGATGGCAGATGGAGATGCTGTATCGATTTCACCAACCTCAACGAAGCCTGTCCAAATGACAGCTTCCCAGTGCCCCGAATCGATCAAATGGTTGACGCGACCGCGGGCCATGAGCTCCTCAGCTTCATGGATGCATATTCTGGATACAACCAAATCCCTATGTATCACCGTGATGAAGAGCACACGGCTTTTATTACTGATCGGGGGTTGTACTGCTACAAAGTCATGCCGTTTGGTCTTAAGAACGCGGGCGCAACTTATCAGAGGTTGGTGAACAAGATCTTCTCGGAGTTGCTTGGAGTCTCGATGGAGGTCTACATTGATGACATGCTAGTCAAAAGCGCGAAGGCGCAAGACCACGTCGAGCACCTGGATCAGACTTTCTTGGTCCTCAGAAAGACCAACATGATGCTCAACCCAAACAAATGCACTTTTGCCGTTAGAGCTGGCAAGTTTTTGGGATTCATGGTGAGTCAGCGAGGAATAGAAGCTAATCCTGAGAAGATCCAAGCTATCATTGACATGAGAGCTCCTCGGAGAGGGAAAGAAGTTCAGAAGCTTACCGGATGCATTGCAGCCCTCAACAGGTTTGTATCTCGGTCAACTGATAAATGTCTTCCCTTCTTCAATGCTCTCCGCGGCAGTAAAGAATTTGCGTGGACTGACGAATGTGAACAAGCGTTCGAAGAACTCAAAGTTTACCTTGGTCACACTCCCGTCCTGGCGAAGCCGGTAGCAGGAGAAAAGCTCTTCACTTACCTCGCGGTATCCCAGCACGCGGTTAGTTCAGTGCTAGTCAAAGAGGCGGCTGGAATACAGGTGCCCGTGTACTATGTCAGTAAGCGTCTTCTTGATGCCGAGATGAGATATCCGGAGCTAGAGCGATTAGCACTAGCCCTCATCGTTTCTACCAGAAAGCTTCGACACTACTTTATGGCTCACCCGGTGATAGTTTTTACTAATCACCCTATGAAGCAGGTCCTGCGCAGGCCGGAGGCCTCGGGCAGACTTGTCAAATGGGCTGTCGAGTTGACCCAGTTCGACATCCAGTACCAACTACGGACAGCGATCAAAGGGCAAGCACTTGCCGACTTCATCGCCGAGTTCACGTTTCCTTCGGAGGAGGATCGAGATGGTCTGGTCGAACCCCCGAAGTGGAAACTCTACGTAGATGGGTCGTCAAACGAGAATGGTTCGGGGGCTGGGCTCATGCTCGTCAGCCCCGAGAATCATCGAGTCAGCAGCGCCTTACGATTCGCTTTCAGGGCATCAAACAACGAGGCCGAGTATGAAGCCTTTCTCGCTGGACTAAGACTCGCCAGAGAACTCCAAGTAGACTCGCTAGTAATCTATAGCGACTCAAAGCTGGTAGTCTCTCAAGTCCTAGGCGAGTTTCAAGCCCGTGATGATAGAATGGCCGCATATCTAGAAAAAGTCAAGTCTGAACTTCAGAACTTCCCTAGGTACGAAGTGAAGCATATCGACCGAGAAGATAACGCGAACGCCGATGCCCTGGCAAAATTGGCTACTAGCCGAGATGCGGAGCTCCTGCGCCTGGTCCCGGTCGAAGTCGTGGTAGAACCCAGTATCACCAAGCATAATGCAGTGAAGGCGGTTGCCTCCCAACCTTCGTGGATGGATGATATTGTTGTCTACCTGAGAGACGATAAACTACCCGAAGACCGAGACGTA
The DNA here is from genome assembly GCA_018132145.1 of Boehmeria nivea var. tenacissima. Classification (NCBI taxonomy): domain Eukaryota; kingdom Viridiplantae; phylum Streptophyta; class Magnoliopsida; order Rosales; family Urticaceae; genus Boehmeria; species Boehmeria nivea. The sequence goes on along the minus strand of CM030875.1, from coordinate 3,902,859 downwards.
GCGCGGAAGGTCAGATATCACGCCGAGCACTACTTGTTGCTCAACGATAAGCTGTATAAGAGAGGAGTCTCGACCCCGCTGCTGCGTTGTCTCAACAACGAAGAAGCCAAGCGAGTCCTTAGTGAAATCCACGACGGAGTCTGTGGAAACCACTCGGGTGGGCAATCACTCGCTCATAAGGCATTGTTGCAGGGTTTTTACTGGCCCACGATGAAGCGAGACGCGTCTGACTACGCGAAAAAGTGTGATAAATGCCAGAGGTACTCTGCGCTCATTCGAGCTCACCCGGAGCGACTCACCTTCATCTTCTGCCCTTGGCCCTTCGCCAAATGGGGGATCGACATAATCGGACCACTGCCCACAGCGCCCGGAGGGCTCAAGTTTGCTGTGGTAGCAGTGGACTACTTTACCAAGTGGGCCGAAGCGATCCCTTTGGCCACAATTACCGAGAAGAACCTGACGAAGTTCATTCGCGAGCATCTCATCTTCAGGTTCGGGGTGCCTCAATCCTTGGTCTCGGACAACGCCCTTCAGTTCGACAACCAAGCTGTACGTGACCTTTGCGACCAGTTTGGCATCAATAAAGATTTCTCTGCACCTTACCACCCGCAGAGTAATGGCCAAGTCGAAGCCGTCAACAAGATCATCAAGACCACGTTGAAGAGGCGACTCGACGCCCTCAAGGGGCGATGGGCAGCGGAGCTGCCTCTGGTCCTCTGGAGTTATCGCACCACTGCCCGAACGGCCACCGGGGAAACACCCTTCTCTATGGCGTATGGCACAGAGGCGATGATTCCAGCAGAAGTCAAAATCCCCTCGTTCCGATACGAAAATTTCGATGAAACGGTCAACGATTCGCTCCTTGCCGCGGAGCGAGACATGATCGAGGAACGGCGAGAAATCGCAAGGATACGGATGGAGGCCCAGAAGCAACGTATGGCGAGGTATTATGACTCTAAGGTAAAGGAAAGAAAGTTCAAAGTCGGGGACGCGGTCCTCAAACAAATTTTCCAGAATACCAAGGAGCCGGGCGCGGGGGCGTTGGGGTACTCATGGGAAGGGCCATATCAGATCACCGAAGTTCTGCGATCGGGAGCTTACCGGCTCGCGGATCTCGCTGGGGTTCCACTGAGACTTCCCTGGAATGCGGAGCATCTCAAGAAGTATTATCAGTAGGTTCCTTTAATTTGTATGTTTATTTCCTTATAATTTTTCTCACATTTGTACTTGTAAATTATTTATGAATGAAAGAATATTTTATATTCCCAAATGCGTCCAATTAAAAGTCTGCGGAGTAGACTATAAACTCGGTGTATAAAGGATAGAACCGCGGAGCGGAAAAATCCTAAAAACACTACCCTGTCTTCTCGACCGCTAAAGCGACCAAGAAGCCGGGGGGCATCCGGGGTACCAGAAAGAAAATAGATGCGCTCTATAGGTACCTCGAAGGCAAGTGGGGCTAGAACATGTGAGTTCCGAAGGGCTCACACAGGCCGTACTTGTTGAGACTTCCTATCCCAAAGGCTTATCTTGTCAGGAGAGTTCCTTCGAAGAAGGAAGCCTGTTCGGAGACTAGCTTGGGAAGTCAGACTAACTTATTCCTAGAACCATTCTATTCTTCTAAGAAAATAGAAGAACTAGGCACGCTCAAAGGAAGAATTCCGAGGCAGACGAAGTAGGCCAGAGCGTGGAAAATAAGAGGTCACTCGATAAACATACCCTCGGAGAGGATATGCAGTCCCGAAGGGACCGAAACTAATCACGGATAGCCTCGAAGGGACTATCGTTTAATGAATTAGTTAGTAAAATCCCGAAGGGATTTAGTCGACTGATCGGATCCCGAAGGGACGATCGGTTAGCTGAGTTAGTTAATAGATCCCGAAGGGACTTGATCAGTTTAAGAAATGAATGAGAAAATTGTCATTTATTAATCAAGGGAAACTGTACAAAGGGCGGGCGTCCAGATAAGGACCCAAAAAAAAAAAAAAAAAAAAAAAAAAAAAAAAAAAGATAGAGAAGCTTAAGGCCGAGGCGGGTGCTGCGGAGGTGGCTGTCGGGGTCGCGGGAACTCACGGCGGATCTCCTCGACAAAGTCCCATTCGGGGTGAAGGGTCCTGAGTCTGTCCAAAGCCCGGTTGGCACCTGTGAGCATAGCCTGAAGGATTTCGTCCCGGTACCCCGCGCTCTGGTGATAGTTGGCGAGCCAATCTTGTCGTCTCAGCTCTATGATACTCTCAAACGCAGGGCTCTTCTTAAAATCAGCCACTGCGGAGCGTATCCTCGCTCTGACCCCGTTGAGTTCGTGCTCTACCAGCTGTTTGTTCCCCCGCTCTGCTTTGAGCTCTTCCTCGAGGGCTTGGACCCGCGACTCCGCCGCACCTCTCAAGGCCCTTTCCTCCTCGAGGGTGGCCCCGAAGACAGCCTTCTCGGAGAGAATGCTTTCTTCGCGAGCACGGCGCTCCTCAGCCAGAGTCTCCCACGCTTCTGATTGCTGGGCCGTTGCTTGAGCGAGCTCCTGCTCGAACCGGGCTTTAGTCGCTGCATGGGCCTCCCTATCTCTCTCCAGCTCCTCCCGAAGCTTGGAGGTCTCCACCTTGAAGGACTTCCGCTCTTCCCTCGTCTTTACCAAACTCCGGGTAGCGTAGTCCGTCATTCTGATGGACGTGTCAGACTGGGCCCGGAGCTCGCGGAGTTCATCCGAAAGTCCGCGGACCTGAGCCTTGAGTTTCTCCCTCTCTGCTCGAGCCTGGAGTAGAGCATCCCGTCCCTGGGCGTAGATTGCCTCCGACCTCCGGGAGTAGGTGAAGTTCGCCAGGAATGCCTGCAACAGTTAAGATTAATAACAAGACAAAACAAAAGGGTATACAAACGGAAAAGGGGCATACCTTCGCGAACAGTCTCATGCCCTCGCGATTCCCGGCCTGAAGCGGCTCCTCGGAGAGTTGCCTGAAGGTCTCCTCCGACCAGAGCTCATCTAGCATAGGGCCGAGTTCTGGCATCCAGGGGAAGCCCCCAGACGGGGCAGGCGACCCCGCTCCAAAAGGAGCCCCAGCTGGGGGAACCTCGAAGTCCTCCAACGGGTCTCTGGCGGAGTTGGTTATCGCATGAGGACTCGGAGGGTTCTCGGTGAAATCGTTCCCCGGAGACGGCAAGGCTTGAGCTCGCGAAGAAGCGCCCGCCGGAGGTGGTGCTTCCACTTCCTCCGAAGACGAGGCCTCGGAAGGAGTGGTCTCCTCCATCGGGCGCTTACCCTTGTCCTTGATGGGAGACTCGCGGGGAGGGGTCGGTCGGCTGGGTGCTTTCCCCGAAGGCGACGACCATAGCCTCCCGAAAAGTTCATCTATAAATATAGTTTGTTAGTCCCTGCTTAACGCTAAAACAAACGTGCGTAAAGAAGTTGCTTACCATCATCTATCTCGATGGGAACCGTTGGGCGTGTTCCCGGGGCGAACTGGGTCGAAGGCCCAGCAGGCGTCGCCCGATCTGGTGTTGGAGCCGCCCCTGAAGGAGACGGATCGGTCGGCTCCATCACGAAATCCTCCACACTTAATAGAGGATCCCGCGCCAGGTTAGCTGGCGGGCTTGGAGCAGGCAGTTGCTCACTGAAGATGTCCGCGGCATCGGAGAGCACTTGGCGCGCCGCCTCACCAAACGGGACATCCCCGAGGGTTGTCTCGGCAACCTCCGGGTCTTGGGGAGCCGCGGGAGGCCTGACCTCTGGAGCCGCGGCAGACTCCGTCCGTGATCGTTTCCTCCTCCTGAGGGGTTCCTCAGGTGACTCCGAGGCCTCCTCTTCGTTCTCGGCCTCTTGGGACGGGAGGGGAGGGGGAGCAACCTCGATTTTGGAACCGGCGGGCTTCTTCGAAGAAGTGGCCGCCCTCTTTCTGGTTGGAAGGGGAGTGGCCGTGCTCCCAGAAGCCCCCGCGGAAGCCTTGGTCTGCTTAGACCCCGACTTCTGCCCGCGAAGCTGGTCCGGATCCAGCTCCATGCGAGTCCCGATCCACTTATGGAAGAACAAGTTCTCCTCGACCACGAGGGCCCGGACGTCCCTGGCCTCGTCAGGAGAGGACAGAGCACTAGTAATCCGTTCTTCCTGTGCCGCGGACACGGAAGCACGGACGAAAGAACCTGTTCACAACCACCGGCGTTAGTACGACGGCATACGAGAAAAGCGAAGAACAAGATCGCGAAAATCCGAACTCACCGGGGACTTGGTACGCTCGCGGAAGAGTCGGGGCTCCTTCTTCTGAGCCGCATGGGTCGAAATTTCCCCCGACCCAGAAGTTCCTGTCTTTCCACCCCTCGCAAGACGAAGACAGGTTCGTCATCAGGATCTTCTTCTTCTCCCACGGCGCCAAGAAGAAGTACCCCGCCTCGGACTTTTTGGACGAGGGTTTGTAGAGGTGGCATACCTCCTCCACGGTTACATCCTCCATGAACCACACCCTCCAAAAGATGTGCATTCCGGCCATGATCTTGTAGGCATTGGGGTTAAGCTGGCTGGGAGCAAGGCCCCAATGCGCCAAGACCCCGCGAACCAAGGGATGGAGCGGAAGTCTTGCCCCGTGCTTCATGATGGCTTTGTTGAAAGCCACCTGCGACGGCGGAGGGCGTGTTGAACGTTCCTCCGCGGACATAGCCCTGGTAGTGATGGTCGCTGAGAGATGGAACTGGTTGCGGATGTGCTCCACGTCGGCCTCGGAGCATTTAGAAACCTTGTCATCCGCAGCAAGATTGGCCGAAGTCTCTGGGGGATGAAGAGTGGCGGCGGACGATGCTCCCGACGGTCGGGCCTCTCCGGCTGCGTTGGGTCGAGAAGCAGCGGCGGTGGCGGTAGACCCGGTGGGTCTCTCCACAGCGGGCTCTGAGGCTGAGCCCGGCGCAGCCGACGAAGCTTTCGCCTTCGTTTTCGTCTTCGCTTTTCGAGCGGCGGCATGCGGTGCTGGCGGAGATACTGCAGGCGGAATGACGGAGCCGGCTTCGCGCCCAGCGGCGACAGGAGGCGAAGAGGAGTGAGACATTGTCTTTTCTGAAGACGACGACAAACCCGCGAAGTCACCCCCAACGGAAAAGAGAACCTCACGCAAGAAAGAAAGGGCAAGATAGTTCTTTGCAAACGGAGGACGTACCAGTAAGGGCAAGCTGGAAATGCCGGCAACACCTTTAGACTCCGGGAAAGTCGCAGCGTTGTAGGCAAATTGCAGAACGTCGGAGGGCGTCGGAAAGTGGATGAGCGATTTTGAACTCAGAGAGGTTTCAGAGAAAAATGTCGAAGAAAGCAAAAGTTTGAAGAAATAAAAGTGAGGAGAGCTTTATAGGCGAAGAAGACGAAAAGGGCAAAGTCACTTCGCGTCTTTTCGTCTTCCGCCTTTCCATTTCACAACATTTCATCTCCGGACCTCGAGCTCGCTCATAGACCGTTGGATGAGAATATCCCCATCAACATCTAACGATTGGGGAGATTTTCGATAAAGGGTAATTATTACCTAACGTCAGCATATGTTACCGAGAAAGGCAAAGTGTATACTCCCCGAAAAGTGTGTCAGAGCATTGAATGCCCGTCACTCAAACGGCGCGGCTCTTCAGTGGATAGTCGTACCCAGGAAGAAATCCCAGAGGAGACGGCACGTGTCCTCAGGGATTGGGGGGCAGATGTTGTTAGCCGATTTTTGTTCGAGGATCTCCTTTCAAAAAAGCCTTCACTACAGGCGAGAAGCTTCTGGAGAAAGATTCCTCGGGACGAGTGAACCGCCACGTCATAGTGAAGGTTGACAGTCACCACCCCGAAGGAATAATTCGACACATAGCTGAGTCCTCGGAGAGGATCAGTGGAATGGAGACCCGCCAAGCTCGGGAACCTATGGACCTTATTGCCAGCATCATGCTCCCGATGGGCCAGGAGGCTCGAGGGACTCTTCGCGGAGGAAGAGAACCCCGGACGAAGGGTAACGCTCAAGCAGCGACAGTCGGATAACCCCGATGGTAACTCCCTCTGACAAGCACTGTACAGGCCTCATCGGTGAATGACCTGAAGTGATTAGTTAGTAACCAACCCCCTGATTTTCGGGCAGGGTATGGCCGATTAAGATAAGGCCACCTAATCCCTTGATTTAAGGGCGATTAGGTGGGGCGCATTTAATGCACTTTCCTCTCTCTCTCTTGCCGGATAAGTATAAAAGGCGGGAAAGTTGAAGGGGAAAGGGTTGGAAAAAACTTACTCTGTAAAATTCTCATTCAACAATAGCTCAAAAACACAGTGGATGTAGGCTATTATTCTCTATGAGGGCCGAACCACTTAAAAACTTTCTTGAGTAATTATTTCCGATAAATTCACATTATTCATTGCCGTATCACACACGAGAGATACGGATCACGGCGTTGGTTCAAATTTTATACCAACAAAACTTATGTTGTTAATCTATTATTTTCTTCTCTTTTTTTGTAATTACAAAAGAAGAACACATGTCTGGATAAAAGAAGTATGTTATTAAATTAAAATTTGGAGAAAATTTTGAAGAGAAAGAAGAAGTATTTACGCATTGAAAAATATAAAATTTGAAATTTTTAGTATCAATGATAATTAGATTATTGAAACATATTTTTGTCTACATAAAATAGTGAAAAAAGAAACCTCTGGGAGTTAGCTCGAGTGGCAAAATTTTTTAATATAGAAGTTAAAATCACATGTTCAAATCTTGGCAAGTGCGTTTCCTCATATATTGATGTGTTTAGTAATAATATGATGTGATTGAGTCTAAGGTACTTAGTAGTGATTGAGCCCAAGGTACTCAGTGGTCTATGCAGCTACTCCTTAGTAATCCTGTCCAAACGGTAACCGTCATTGTTACCGTTTTTTGCAGTTAACGGTACGATATTATTCTTTTCCGAATTTTATATGTGTTTTTAATATATTTTATAATTTTAATATAATTTTTTAAATAATAATAATAATATTAAAGCCAAAACGGTTCTAAACGGCAACCGTTATTGCCGATAACGGTTTGTAATAGTTAAAACCGTTACTGTTGGTGAAGAATTTAAACCAACGCCGTGATCTGCACCTCTAGTGTGTGATACGGTAATGAATAGTGGAAGTTTGCACGGAAATTAAATACTCGGAGATTTTTTAAGTGGTTCGACCCTCCGGCGGAGTAATAGTCTATGTCCACTGTGTTTATGATATTTTCAAATGTGGAGTTTTACAGAGTAATTTTTTCCAACCCCTTTCCCCTTCTCCCTTCCCGCCTTTTATAGAAATCCGGAAAGAGAGAGAGAGAGGAAAGTGCATTAAATGCGCCCCACCTAATCACCCTTAAATCAGGGGATTAGGTGGCCTTATCTTAATCGACCACGCCCTGCCCGAAAATCAGGGGCTTGGTTACTAACTAATCACTTCACGTCATTCACAAGTGAGGCACCTACAGTGCATGTCAGAGGTAGCTACCATCGGGAGCGATTTCACTGTAGCTGTCCGCGCTTTGCCCTTCGTCCGGGGTCCTCTCGCTTCGCGAGGAGTCCCCCGAATCTCTTGATCTATCGCGAACGTGAAGCTGGCTACGAGATCCATTGGTCCCCGAGCTTGGGGGATCTCCAACTTATCGGTCTCCCCCCGAGGACCTTGCTTCATGTCGAGTCGTACCTTCGGGGTTGTGGACGTCAACATTCTTGATGACGTGGCGAAACACTCGTTACTTGGACGTTCTCTCCGGAGGCTTCTCGCCTTCGGGGAAGGCTCCCTTGATGATATATCCTCGAACGAAAATTAGCTAACAACATCCGCCCCCCAATCCCCGAGGACACGCGTCGTGCCCTTTGGGATTTCTTCCTGGGTACGCTTCTCTACTGAAAAGCCGCGCCATTTGAGCGACGGGCAGTTAATGCTCTGACACACTTTTCGGGGAGTTTGCTTTTTTTTTTCGGTAATATTGGGTGACGTCAGGCAATTATTACCTCCCATCGAACCCTTTCGACCGTTAGATGGTGATGGAGAGATTCCCATCCGACGGCCCGGGAGTGAGCTAGAGGTTTGGATACGAAACGGCGCGAGACGAAAGGACGCGAGATGAAGCGACGCGAAGGGACTTCGTCCTTTTTCACCCCCTCTGCCTATAAAGCCTTCCTCACTTCTCACTCTCCGAACTTTTGCTTCCTTCGCCATTTTTCTCTGAAACCTACGAGTCCGAATCTACCGTATTTCACGAGTTTTCCGACGTTTTCTGACCTTCTACAACATTGCGAGCCCACCGGAGTTTGAAGGCTTCGTCGACGTTTCCAACCATTTAAGGTAAACTCTTCGACTCTGCAGAGCTTTTCTTTCTTCTTCTCTGTCTTGTGTGTTTGGGGTTTTATGGGGTGACTCACCGGACCTCTCGGCGTCCTCAGAAAGAAGACAAAAATGTCTCACTCGACCTCGCCGTCTTCCGGCGCCGGGCTTAAAACTGGCCCCGCAGTTCCGCCGACAGTGTCTCCTCCACCGCCGTCTACCTCTGCACGAAGAGCGAAGAGGAAAGTGAAGGACGCCATGGCCGCCACAGAGCCTTCCTCAACACCCGCCGAGGGAAGACCTGGTGGGTCTGGCGCCACCGCCGCGGCTCCTCAATCTTACGCGGCTGGGGGCGGCCGTCCTCCGCTGGCACCTCGCGCTGACGCCACCCACCCTCCGGAGTCTCCGGCCACATACGCCGCAGACGACAAAGTCTCTAGGTGCTCCGAGACTGATGTGGAGCACATCCGGGAGCAGTTCCATCTCCCAGCGGCTATTACCACGAAGGCCATGTCTGCGGAGGAGCGTTCAGCACGTCCTCCATCCTCGATGGTAGCCTTCAACAAGGCTATCATGAAGCACGGGGCAAGACTCCCGCTCCATTACTTGGTTCGCGGTGTCTTGGCATACTGGGGTCTCGCTCCAAGCCAACTCAACCCCAACGCTTACAAGATCATGGCCGGGATGCACATCCTATGGAGGCTGTGGTTCGACGAGGACATATCCGTAGAGGAGGTCTGCTATCTGTACAAGCCCTCCTCTAAGAAGTCCGAGGTGGGATACTTCTTCTTAGCACCGTGGGAGAAGAAGAAGATCCTGATGACGAACCTGTCCTCGTCCTGCGAGGGATGGAAGGACAGGAATTTTTGGGTCGGGGGAGATTTCGACCCGTGCAGCTCCGTTCAAGGAGCCCCACCTCTCCCGCGCGCGTACCAAGTTCCTGGTGAGTTCAGTTTCTCGGTTTTTCTTCTATTTTTCCTTCTATCTTTTGCATGTCGCCGTACTAACGCCGGTGGTTGCGAACAGATTCCTTCGTCCGCACTTCCATGACCGCGGTGTAAGAAGAGCGGATTACCACCGCCCTGTCCTACCCCGACGAGGCCAGGGATGTCCGGGCCCTCGTGATCGAGGACAACCTAATCACCTACGGGTGGATCGGAACTCACATGGAGCTGGACCCAGACCAGCTCCGTGGGCAGAAGTCGGGGTCTAAGCAGACCAGGGCCCCGGCGGGGGCTTCCGGGAGTACGACCACTCCCGCCCCATCGACAAGAAGGAGGGCGGCCACTTCTTCAAAGAAGCCCGCCGCCCCTAAGACCGCGGTTACTCCATCCCTTCCCCCGTCTGGAGAGGCTGAGGACGACGAAGAGGCTACGGAGACGCCCGAGGAACCTTTGACACGGAGGAAAAGATCACGGACGGAGCCCGCTGTAGCTCCAGAGGTCACGCCTTCCGCCGTTCCTCAAGACCCGGGGTCCACTGGGACAACCCTCGAGGGCGTTCCGTTTGGCGAGGCGGCTCGCCAAGTGCTCTCGGATGCCGCGGACATCTTCAGAGAGCAGCCGCCAACTCCCAGCCCGCCGACCAACCTGGCGCGGGATCCTCTACTAAGCGTGGAGGATTTCGTGGTGGAGCAGGTCGACCCGTCTCCTTCGGGGGCGGCTCCTACTCCAGACCAGGCGACGCCGGCTAAGTCTTCGACCCAGTTCTCCCCGGGGTCTTGGCACCCAGCTCCCATTATCATCGACGATGGTAAGAAATTTCTTTGCGAGCAAATATTTACTTCAATGCTAAATCGGGGCTAACTAGTGTTGCTTGCAGACGAGCTTTTTAGGTTGCTGCGGTCTTCGCTCCCGGGGGATGCGCCTGACCAATCAACCCCACCCCGCGAGTCTCTCATCGCGGATAAGGGCAAACAACCGATGGAGGAAGACGTTCATTCAGAGGCATCGTCTCCGGGAGAGGTCGAAGCAGCGCCCACGGCGGGCACCTCTTCCCGAGTTCCGGCCTTGCTAGCTTCGGGGGAAGATCCCACTGAGGCTCCTCGGAGTCCTCTCGCAAGGACTGGTCCCGCTAGAGACCCGCTGGAGGAGTTCGAAGTCCCCCAGCGGGGGCTCCTTTTGCGGCGGGATCACACGCCCCATGGGGGGGTTTCCCCTGGATGCCAGAGCTCGGGCCTATGTTGGACGAGCTCTGGTCGGAGGAGAGCTTTAGGCAGCTCTTTGAGGAGCCGCTCCAGGCCGGCAATCACGAAGGCATGAGGCTGCTCGCGAAGGTAAATCCTGCCTACATCTATGTCCCCTTTTGCTTCGACTCACTACTAATCTCAACTGTTGCAGGCATTTTTGGCGAACTTCACTTATTCCCGGAGGTCGGAGGCAATTTATGCCCAGGGACGGAATGCTCTGCTCCAGGCTCGAGGCGAGAAGGAGAAGCTCGCGGCCCAGCTCCACGAACTCGTGGCCGAGCTTCACGAACTCTGGGCTCAATCTGAACTGTCCAACAGAATGATGGACCACGCCACCCGGAGCTTGGTGAAGACGAGAGAGCAGCGGAAGTCCTTCGCGGCGGAGACCTCTAAGCTCCGGGAGGAGTTGGAGAAAGAGAAAGAGGCCCACGCAGAAACTAAGGTCCGGCTCGAGCTGGAGCTCGCTCAAGCGAAGGCTCAGCAGTCAGAGGCGTGGGAGACCCTGGCTGAGGAGCGCCGTGCTCGCGAAGAGAGCATTCTCTCTGAGAAAGCCGTCTTCGAGGCCGCCCTCGAGGAGGAGAGGGACTTGAGAGGTGCGGCGGAGTCGCGGGTCCAAGCCCTCGAGGGAGAGCTCAAAGAGGAGCGGGGGGACAAACAGCGGATCGAGGCCGACCTCAACGGGGCCAGGGCGCGAATACGCTCCGCGGTGGCTGACTTCAGAAACAGCCCCGCGTTCGAGAACCTCATAGAGCTGAGACGACAAGAGTGGCTCGCCAACTTCCATCACAGCGTGGAGTATCGGAACGAGATCGCGCAGGCCATGGTCGTAGGGGCCAACCGAGCGTTGGACAGGCTCACGGCCCTCCACCCCGAGTGGAATTTTGTTGAGGAATTCGCCGCGAGTTTCCGCGCCCCCGACAGCAGCCTCCTCCCCAGCAACAACCTCCGCGGCAGCAGCCTCCGGCTTGAGTTTTTTTTTTTTTTTTTTGTTCGGGGTCCTCATCTGGGACGCCCACCTTTTGTACAACTTTTCATGATTAATAAATGATTTAATTTCTCATTTTCATCGTTTTACCTGACTAAATCCCTTCGGGATCTAACAGCTAACTTCGTTAAAAAACCGTCCCTTCGGGATCCGATCAATTAACTAAATCCCTTCGGGATACACTAACTAACTGACTAAATCCCTTCGGGATCTAACAGCTAACTTCGTTAAAAGACCGTCCCTTCGGGATCCGATCAATTAACTAAATCCCTTCGGGATACACTAACTAATTCATTAAATGATAGTCCCTCCGGGGCTATACGCGATTAGTTAAATGATAAGTCCCTTCGGGACCACATACTCTCTCCGAGGGTATGTATAACGAGTGACCTCTTATTTTCCACGCTTTGGCCTAATTAGTCTGCCTCGGAATTCTTCCTTTGAGCGTGCCTAGTTCTTCTATTTTCTTGGAAGAATAGAATGGTTCTAGGAATAAGTTGGTCTGACTTCCCAAGTTAGTCTCCGAACAGGTTCCCTTCTACGAAGGAATAACCCCGACAAGATTAACCTTTGGGATAGGAAGTCTCAACGAGTAAAGCCTGTGTGAGCCCTTCGGAACTCACATGTTCTATATTCGCTCGCCTTCGAGGTACCTATAGAGCGCATCTATTTTCTTTCTGGTACCCCGGATGCCCCCCGGCTTCTTGGGCGCTTCGCGGCCGAGAAGACAGGGTAGTGTCTTTAGGATTTATCCGCTCCGCGGTTCTATCCTTTATACACCGAGTTTATGGTCTACTCCGCAGACTTTTAATTGAACGCATTTGGAAATATAAAATATTTTTTTCATTCATAAATAATTTACAAATACAAATGTGAGTAAAATGATAAGGAAATGACATTACACATACGGGGAGCCTATTGGTAATACTTCTTGAGATGCTCCGCATTCCAGGGAAGTCTTAGTGGAATCCCGGCGAGATCCGCGAGCCGGTAAGCTCCCGATCGTAAAACCTCAGTGACTTGATAAGGTCCTTCCCACGAATAACCTAATGCCCCCGCACCGGGCTCCTTGGTGTTTTGGAAAACTTGTCTGAGGACGGTGTCCCCGACTTTGAACTTTCTTTCCTTTACCTTGGAGTCATAGTACCTCGCCATACGCCACTTCTGGGCTTCCATCCGGATCCTTGCGACTTCTCGCCGCTCCTCGATCATGTCTCGCTCCACGGCAAGGAGTGAATCGTTGACCGTTTCATCGAAGTTTTCGTATCGGAACGAGGGGATTTTGACTTCCGCCGGAATCATCGCCTCTGTGCCATACGCCATGGAAAATGGGGTTTCTCCGGTGGCCGTGCGGGCGGTGGTGCGATAACTCCAGAGGACCAGGGGCAGCTCCGCTGCCCATCGTCTTTTGAGTGCGTCGAGTCGTCTTTTCAAAGTGGTCTTGATGATCTTATTGACGGCTTCGACTTGGCCATTGCTCTGCGGGTGATAAGGCGCGGAGAAATCTTTATTGATGCCGAATTGGTCGCAGAGGTCTCTTATAGCTCGGTTGTCGAACTGAAGGGCGTTGTCCGAGACCAAGGACTGAGGTACCCCGAACCTGTATATGAGATGTTCGCGAATGAACTTTGTCAGGTTCTTTTCGGTGATGGTGGCCAAGGGAATCGCTTCGGCCCACTTGGTAAAGTAGTCTACTGCTACCACGGTAAACTTGAGTCCTCCGGGCGTTGTGGGCAGTGGCCCGATTATGTCGATCCCTCACTTGGCGAAAGGCCACGGACAGAAGATGACGGTGAGTCGTTCCGGGTGAGCTCGGATGAGTGCAGAGTACCTCTGGCACTTGTCGCATTTTTTCGCGTACTCAACAGTGTCTCGCTTCATTGTGAGCCAGTAGAATCCCTACAACAATGCCTTGTGCGCAAGTGATTGTCCACCCGAGTGGTTCTCGCAGACTCCGTCGTGGATTTCATTGAGAACTCGCTCGGCTTCTTCGTCATTGAGGCAACGCAGCAACGGGGTCGAGACCCCCCTCTTGTAAAGCTTGTTGTTGAGCAACAAGTAATGCTCGGCATGATACTTGACTTTCCGCGCCAAGTCTCGATCTTCGGGTAGTTTATCATCTTTCAAGTAGATAACAATATCGTCCATCCACGAAGATTGAGCGTCGATCGCCTTTACCGCATTCTGCCTGGTGATACTGGGCTCTGCCACGATTTCGACCGGGACTAAGCGAAGGAGCTCCGCATCTCGGTTGGTAGCCAATTTTGCCAGGGCATCGGCGTTCGCGTTATCTTCTCGGTCGATGTGCTTCACTTCGTGCCTTGGGAAATTCCGAAGTTCGGACTTAACCTTCTCCAGATACGCGGCCATCCTATCATCACGGGCTTGCAACTCGCCCAGAACTTGAGAGACCACCAGCTTTGAGTCACTGTAGACTACAAGCGAGTCTACTTGGAGTTCTTTGGCGAGCCTTAGGCCAGCGAGAAAGGCTTCATACTCGGCCTCGTTGTTCGATGCCTTGAATGCGAATCGCAGGGTGCTGCTGATTCGATGATTCTCGGGACTGACGAGCATGAGCCCGGCCCCCGAACCATTCTCGTTCGAGGACCCATCTACGTAGAGTTTCCACTTCGGGGGTTCACTCAGTCCATCTCGATCCTCCTCCGAAGGAAACGTGAACTCGGCGATGAAGTCGGCAAGCGCCTGTCCTTTGATCGCTGTTCGCAGCTGGTACAGGATGTCGAACTGAGTCAACTCGACGGCCCACTTAACAAGTCTTCCCGAGGCCTCCGGCCTGCGCAGGACCTGTTTCATCGGATGGTTGGTGAAGACTACCACCGGGTGAACCAGAAAGTAATAGCGAAGTTTCCTGGTGGAGACGACGAGGGCGAGAGCTAGTCGCTCAAGCTCAGGATACCTTAGTTTGGCATCGAGGAGGTGTTTGCTGACGTAGCACACGGGTACCTGTACCCCAGCGGCTTCCTTGACCAGCACCGAACTGACCGCGTGCTGGGATACTGCGAGGTAAGTGAAGAGCTTTTCCCCCGACAACGGCTTCGCCAAAATGGGAGTATGACCGAGGTAAGCTTTGAGTTCCTCGAACGCTCGTTCACATTCGCCGGTCCATGCAAACTCTTTACTACCCCGGAGAGCATTGAAGAAAGGGAGGCACTTGTCAGTTGACCGAGACACGAACCTGTTGAGTGTTGCAATGCATCCGGTAAGCTTCTGGACCTCTTTTCCTCTCCGAGGAGGTCTCATGTCGATAATAGCTTGGATCTTCTCAGGATTAGCTTCTATCCCTCGCTGACTCACCATGAAGCCCAAAAACTTGCCTGCTCTAACCGCAAAAGTGCACTTACTTGGGTTGAGCATCATGTTGGTTTTCCTGAGGACGGAGAAAGTCTGATCCAGGTGCTTGACGTGGTCTTGTGCTTTCGCACTTTTTACCAGCATGTCATCAATATAAACCTCCATTGAGACTCCAAGTAACTCCGCGAAGATCTTGTTCACCAACCTCTGATAAGTTGCACCCGCGTTCTTGAGGCCAAAAGGCATGACCTTGTAGCAGTACAACCCTCGATCGATAATGAACGCCGTGTGCTCTTCGTCCCGGTGATACATTGGGATTTGGTTATAGCCAGAATATGCATCCATGAAGCTGAGGAGCTCATGGCCCGCGGTAGCGTCAACCATCTGATCAATTCGGGGCACTGGAAAGCTGTCCTTCGGACAGGCTTCGTTGAGGTTGGTGAAGTCAACACAGCATCTCCATCTACCATCCGGTTTAGGAACCAGCATCAGATTAGAGACCCATTCCGGGTATTTCGCTTCGCGAATAAACCCGGCCACGATGAGCCTATCAACTTCATCTTTAAGAGCTTGGGCTCTCTCGGGGTTAAGGGGTCTCCTCTTCTGCCGGCGGGCCGGGAGCCGGGGATCTATGTTGAGACGGTGGCACATCACGTCCGGGTCTACACCCTTCATATCGCTATGGCTCCATGCAAACACGTCTCGGTTCCTCCGTAGACAGGCAATGATGGTCTCGTGCACTTCGGGGCTTAACGAAGTGCCAATTTTGACTCTTCGTGAAGGGCCAAGGTCGTCCACGTCTATCTCTTCGGTGTCCTCGGCCGGGCCCGCTAATTGCTATGGGGCCGGGAGCCGAGGGTCTAGCTCGCTTCGACCCTCGGCTATGCTGATGGTAAGGGTTGCTTCGCCCAAAGCAGCTTCTTCGGCCGTGCGCTTCCCCTTCGGGTCGGCGGGGGCCGATTTAACGCTCGTTGTATAACACATCCGAGCCTCGTATTGGTTTCCTCGGATTACTCCGACGCCACCAGGAGTGGGGAACTTGAGGCAAAGATGGTAGATGGAGGTGACCGCTTTCATTGCCACCAGGGTAGGCCGTCCAAGAATGGCGTTATAAGAAGACCTACCCTTAACCACCATAAAGTTCGAGACGGCGGTTGATCTTGTCGGCTCTTCGCCGAATGAGACAGCTAACTCTATACTTCCCTCCGGGAAGATAGAGTCCCCTGTGAAGCCGTGCAGCGGGCTTGCGGCAGCTCGCAAGCCCCGAGGACTGATCCTCATTTTCTCGAGGACATCCAAATAAAGGATATCCACTGAGCTGCCATCGTCCACCAGACAACGATGAACGAGATGGTTCCCGATCATCGCAGAAATGACTAGCGGATCATGATGTGGGAAACGGACGCCTTCGGCATCCGCGTCCGAAAAAGTGAGCGTGCTCGCACTCTTCCGAGGGGGCTGTGGAGATCTCCACGACACATGGAACACTCCCCCGGAGAGCTCTTGTCGCGCTTCTCGGGTGTAACCCTTCATGGATCGCTGGGAGTGCCCCCCAGGATAAGGGCCTCCCGCGATCGTTCGGATTTCACCCTCGATCTCCCGGTTATGCGGATCTCGGTTCTTGGGATTCGCCTCTTTGCGATACCCCTCGAGCTTCCCCCAGCGGATGAGATATTCTATCTCATTCTTCAGGTCAAAACAGGTCGTGGTCGTATGCCCGGCCGCGTTGTGGAACAAGCAGAACTTGTCCTTGTGCTTCTCTGGCACCTTCCCCCTCAAAGGTGCAGGGGGTCGAAAGTCAACCTCGCTCCGCGAGTTGACAAAAATTTCTTCGATGGTGGCAGTTAGCTCCTGGTATTTTTCATATCGCGGCCTGCGGGAGCGGACTGCGCCGGACCCCGGCGAGGGACCGGAATCGCGAGGTCTTTTCTCGTCGCGTGGTTGTCGATTATGGCCCGTTGGGGCCTCGACAGGCCTCTTCTCTTTTCGACGGTCCCCTTCGGGGTTGCCGCGGTGAGTCTTCGCAGAGCCGGACTTCTTCGAAGTCGCTGCTTCCGCGTTGATGTAGTTCCGAGCACGCCCTAAGAAATCAGCATACACCCTCGGGGGTTTTTTGCTAATAGAGAAGGCGAAGGGAGTGTC
The DNA here is from genome assembly GCA_018132145.1 of Boehmeria nivea var. tenacissima. NCBI lineage: Eukaryota > Viridiplantae > Streptophyta > Magnoliopsida > Rosales > Urticaceae > Boehmeria > Boehmeria nivea. The sequence goes on along the minus strand of CM030875.1, from coordinate 3,885,969 downwards.
TTCGCGTACTGCGGAACTTGCGGCCAGAAGTAGGGCATCGTCAGACAGATTTCCTACCTCTACTGTGGCCTTGGTGAAACGTTGGAGCCAAGCTTGGAGACTTTCGTTCTCTCCTTATTTGACCCGGGAGAGGTACGCCGGGTTCTTTAGGTGTCTACGACCTCCCAAGAACTGGGCTGCAAACCTCGTTCTCAAATCTTGCCAACTTTCGATTGAGTTGGCCGGGAGCTGATACCACCATCGGCGGGCTTCTCCCGCTAAAGTGGTGTCGAAGAGCTTGCACCAGATGGCTTCCGGGTAGCCATAGGCGCGGGCCCACGAGGAATAAACTCCCAAATGGTCGGAGGGGTCTCCGGTCCCGTCAAACAGGCTTACCTTCGGCAGCCTAAGACGATCAGGAACGGGGGTTGCCAAAAGAGCCTCAGTGAGGGGGGTAAAATCCCCATCTAGGATTCCGTCGCGGGAGGGCTCGCCAATGATCCCGCGAATGCGCTCTATCTCCGCGGGCGAGAACTCCTGGGATGCTTTGGTCTGTCGGCTAGTTGCAGTGGTGGCCGAATCCTCACGGAGGCGTTCTCGCACCGAGAGTCGCGTATCTTCGGGGTTGGACTCAACGCGCGCAGGAGCTCTCCTGGGGATGTCCCGCTGTAACGGGCCTAGCCTGGTAAACACCGAGCCGAGCTGAGCTGGCGGTACGCCTTCGGCCGCGTGGCGGGATGGTCCCACCGGGTCGGCCAGCAGCTGCAGCCCTCCAGAACGGGTGGTGGATTTCTGGGCCGGTGCAGTCCTACGCCGGCGGGAATGGTGAGTCTCGTGCGCAAGGCCTCCTTCTGATGAGCCCTCATCAGGAGTCGTGTTGACATCGTCTGCGGCGCGGAGGTCAGCGGCTGCGTCGTCAGCCCTCCGCCGTGCTCGGAGCACATTCGCGTTCACTGCGTCCGTCAGGAGTGGAGGCGGACTTTGGTTGTGAACCAAAGTCTCCATTAATCCGTTCATTCTTGCCATGGACTCCTCCATGCGTCGGATTCTATCCTCGAGCACTTCCTGCTCGGCAGTTAAAGGACTTTTGCCGCTAGTTCTCAAGTTGGGCGCCATTTGATCTCCGATCAAGCAGTGCGGTGAGACACAGAGAAGGCGGGAAGAATCTTACAACAATGACGGAGGTTCATGCCCTCCTTCTAGCGCCAAGCTGTTGGTGTAGAATTTAAACCAACGCCGTGATCCGTACATCTAGTGTGTGATACGGCAATGAATAGTGGAAGTTTGCACGGAAATTAAATACTCGGAGATTTTTTAAATGGTTCGACCCTTCGACAGAGTAATAGTCTACGTCCACTGTGTTTATGATATTTTCAAATGTGGAGTTTTACAGAGGAAATTTTTCCAACCCCTTTCCCCTTCTCCCTTCCCGCCTTTTATAGAAATCCGGAAAGAGAGAGAGAGGAAAGTGCATTAAATGCGCCCCACCTAATCACCCTTAAATCAGGAGATTAGGTGGCCTTATCTTAATCGACCATGCCCTGCCCGAAAATCAGGGGGTTGGTTACTAACTAATCACTTCACGTCATTCACAAGTGAGGCACCTACAGTGCATGTCAGAGGTAGCTACCATCGGGAGCGATTTTACTGTAGCTGTCCGCGCTTTGCTCTTCGTCCGGGGTCCTCTCGCTTCGCGAGGAGTCCCCCGAATCTCTTGATCTATCGCGAACGTGAAGCTGGCTACGAGATCCATTGGTCCCCGAGCTTGGGGGATCTCTAACTTATCGGTCTCCCCCCGAGGACCTTGCTTCATGTCGAGTCGTACCTTCGGGGTTGTGGACGTCAACATTCTTGATGACGTGGCGAAACACTCGTTACTTGGACGTTCTCTCCGGAGGCTTCTCGCCTTCGACGAAGGCTCCCTCGATGATATATCCTCGAACGAAAATTAGCTAACAACAGTTACCATTTATCGAATTTCGACATCTACCCCTTAGGTTACTCGTTGGTGCTCTTAAATGTAAATTAAGATCTACGTGCGGTTCAATATGTAATTACATGTAATTCTTTAAATAATAAATAAATATGAGGTATCCCTATTATAAACGTGGAAATGCAAATGAACGTTAGAGTAATTGTAGGCTATTTTTAAGCTATATATCAACTATGTTTAAAATAAAAAATAAAAATAAAAAAAAGTTATATATCAACTAAATGCTATAACTTAAATTCAAAAACACCTTATTTTAATTTAATTTCTCAAATTGATAATAACAACTACAAAGCCATTATCATAAAAAAAAAAAAAAATCCACATCAATACTTCACAATAATTGTAAAGCCCTCAAAATTATTAAATTATTACAAGAATTTTTGGTGCAAAGAAAATAATTTTGGTGGACAATTGTACAATTTTTGGTTTATTTCTAATCTAAATTTATACAACATCATTTATTTTTTTTTCTTTTCTTTTTCCTTTTTTCTTTTCTTTTCTTTTCTCCTTCCCCTTCCCCGTTACTGTCTCCGTCTCTCTCTCTCTCTCTCTCTCTCTCTCTCTCTCTCTCTCTCTCTCTCTCTCCTCTTTGTTTTCAAAAAGTTCTCAAATTTCAAACACCCATAACTTTCTCATACAGTGTCCGATTGACGCATACTTAGTACCGTTGGAAAGCTCTCGAGGAGAGGAACATTTTGAGCAGTGGTTTGCCATCGGAAACCGCTGGAATTCGTCGGAATCACGCCACCGCCGCCGCCCTCCGCCTCGCCACCGCCGCACGCCGCCGCCGGCCTCCTTTTCTGAAATTTTTTGAGGGGTTTTGTAGAGGGAGTCGTGGGCAGCAAAAGTCCTCAAGAATTTCTCCGATCCGACGCTCGGTGAGTGTTTAATTTCAGTTTGAAGTTTAGAATTTTATTGATAAAATTGGAGGTGTTGTGGTTGTTGTTTGATGAAATTGACATCACCATTGGAATCAGAATGGTCGAAATAGGTTGGATAAACTTTTCGAAGGTTCGAAAAATATACGGTCGGCCGCCTCGTTTTGCGTGCCAAAATACCGGTTATGTCCAAAATTGATCTGTACTTTTGGACCTCCGTTTTGTGAACTGACACTGCCGTTTGACTCGATTCGTAGCACTGATCGCAACGGTGGTCTCCGTATGTGCATATTCTACTCCGAGAGCTGCCTCGATTTGCGTGTCGACTTCGTCGTGCGAATCTACCGAGGCGCCCGACAGGCTCAATCTCCGATTGTCGAGTGAGGATAGTCATCGGACTCAATTCGACAAGACGAACCCAGCGGTGACCTCTGTTTCGCGAGATTCAGCTCCGATAGAAAAGTCAACTATTTGACTGCTCCTACACGTATATCGAGGTACTGGTTTTGTTATCAGATCTCGTCTTTTTATCTGATAGATTTTATGAATGTTAGAAACTGATATTTAGGGCAGTTTAAATATATATAATTGATTGGTATTAGGGGTTATGACCGGAATAAATAAAATATACCTAATTGGACTAATCAATTACAGACGGTTAATGAAAAATGTAGTAAATAATTATATGATTATGATCAACTGAGATTGTGATTGTGAGGTCGTGAGTGTGATATCCCCGACCCATTTATTATATGCATTTTGAGATTATGGATTTGGACGCACGCCATCGACGCATTATGTGACCTGTTGACTTTGACCGTGATTGCCGGTGACGAGTGGCTGGCTGCTGCGCAGTATGCATCGAGATGACCACAGTACTCGAGGTACTTGAATAGTGTAGAGGAACGGTTTGAGAGCCCGTAACGTACCGGTTGTCTCGACGTCCACGCCAGGCCGGGTTACGGATAGGGATGTTTGGTCCACCTGTAGTCGGTCCTATAGTATTTCTTGAGGATCTAGGTTTGTTCTCGGTACATGTTGCGAGCTACTGACCGTTCTCTAGTTTTGGATTTTCTTTTGACAGCTGAGACTGATGGATTGTACTCGTGATTATATCCGGTTCGAAAGTAATAAAACTGGTTAGAAAACTAACGAAATAAATAACCGGACTAATTAAAAGTTTGACTAAAGAGATTTGGTAATAGGATTTCCTACAGGCTCGATGAGCTCACCCCCTTTTTCCTCCCCCTTCTAGGAGGTGTATAGTGTGACTTATCTGAGAAGGAGCAGTAGACTTCTGATTGGGACGTGTAAGGCATTTTCCCCTCTTGCTTCTTCATAAGTGTAGGTTCTCTTCGAGTTTTCGGTTCAGACTTTAAAGACTGGGTGACTGTATAATTAATTAATTTGAGCATTTGTGACCGATGAGGATTTTTAACTTTATTTTCTTGTGGTGATGTATTAACTGTGGATTTTATAGCTGTTTTAGTTTTATGTTAAATCCCATTGGTAAATTTCAAGTCGTTATTTTTACTTTTTATTTATTTGCAAAACTTTATTTATTATTTCATTAATTCTACTAACCCCCAATCAGGGGCGTCACAGATTTTGGTATCAGAGCCTAGGTTGCGGAAACCTAGGAGTACATCACCATCTTTTATTTAATAAACTATTTTGACAAGTGTTTTTGTTTTGATGAACCATCGCCCATGTTCAGTCATCATGCGCTACACTCGACAAAACACTGACGAGTTTGAACCCGAGCCTACCTGTAACATGGAACAGATGATTGCTTTTCTTTAGAGTCTTCAACAAGCAGCTAATGGCTCGAGTCGACAGCATATCATCGCAAGTTGCTTAAGGACTTCAAGGAACAGGATCCACCTTCCTTCGATGGGAAGCCTGACCCAGCAGCAGTTCAGGGTCGTCTGGAGGAGGACGTTTCTCTCCTTACGGTGCTTGCCATAATTGCGGACAAGTCGGATACTTCAGATACAACTGTCATCAGCTACAGGGACAACAGCAACAGTCAGCCGGATGATTCAATCAGAATCGGCCTATGTTCCAACAGAGTTCTGCACCCTCTTATGCTTCAGCCTCACAGCCTCGAGGTCCTTAGCAGAACTTCTATTATCAACAGCCGAGGCCCCAACACTCTGGATTTCAGCCAACTCAGACTGTCCATATTGCTACTCTGGCAACTAGCAGCAGAGGCAGCTTCTAGCCTCAGGGAAGTACCGGATCTAGTGGTAGTCAGCATCGAATGGGTCGTGGACGGCTAGGACAGGGCAGAGGTAGAGGACAAGCTTATGCAGTCGCGGTTCAGGAGGACGCAGGCAGGAACGTCGTTGATGGTATGCTCCTTATTTCTCAGTCTTGGGCTCACATGTTGTTTGACACAGGAGCCACTCATTCTTTTGTTTCGATATCCTTAGTACAAGCATTATAGTTGGATGTGGAGAATTGTGATCGTCCTTTAGTATTGTCAACCCCAATGGGTAGATTGTCAAAGGTGACTTTGATATGTAAGATGTGTCACCTGTTCATCGGAAAACACCGATTCTCTGCTGATTTGTTTATCTTGACGATGTCCGAGTTTGATGTAATTTTGGGGAGGGATTGCCTAACCAAGTATCAAGCCACGGTGGATTGTTATCGGAGGCGAGTTATTCTCCGGAAGAAGTGTGGCCAAGTCGTGGAGTTTCAGGCAAAACACGAAAGGTTCATGTTTCCCCCAGTGCTCAGATCTCTTTTGGGAGGACGCCGTAATGTGGAAGGGATGGGAATGTTGTTTGCTCTTGATGGAGAAATGGGAGGTGAAAGTGCAGACTCTTTTATTCCAGTTGTTAGTGAATTCTTGGACGTGTTTCCTCCAGAACTTCCCGGACTTCCTCTGGAACGAGAAATCGAGTTCTGCATTGACCTCATTCTTGGAACATCTCCCGTCTTAATAACACCGTACCGAATGGCGCCGGCTGAGCTTGCAGAGTTAAGGACTCAGCTCGATGTTCTTTTGGACAAAGGGTTTATCAAGTCGAGTACTTCACCGTGGAGAGCACCCATTCTTTTTGTCAAGAAGCATGATGGGACCTTACGACTTTGCGTGGATTATCGCCAGCTCAACAAGGTCACCATAAAGAATAAGTACCCGTTACCTCGAATTGAGGACCTTTTCGATCAATTCGGTGGATGTTACTAATTCTTGAAGATCGATCTACGGTCCGGGTACCATGAGTTAAGGATTCGAGAGGCTGACATCTCGAAGACTGTATTTTAAACACGATATGGACATTTCGAGTTCGTAGTCATGCCTTTTTTGGTTTTACAAATGCTCTGGCAGCCTTTATGGATTTAATGAACCGGGTCTTTCGGTCTCATTTGGATCGGTTTGTCGTCGTTTTCATCGATGATATTCTCATCTACTCGAGAACTCAGGAAGAACACGCCGAACACCTGAGAGTAGCTCTTCAAATCTTGCGAGACCATAGTCTCTATGCGAAACAGGAGAAATGTGAATTCTGGCTGACGGAAGTCAAGTTCTTGGGTCACGTTGTCTCGCAAGGAGGAATAGTCGTAGATACCTCTAAGGTGGAAGTGGTGTTGAACTGGGATCGGCCCCAGAATGTGACGGAGATTAGAAGTTTCCTCGGGTTAGCTGGTTACTATCGGCGATTCGTGGAGAACTTCTCAAGGATTGTTGCACCTATGACGAAGCTGACACGAAATGATGTGTCGTTTGTGTGGGATGATAATTGCGAAGAAGCTTTAAACGAGTTGAAATGATGTCTGACAAGTGCACCAGTTCTAGTGGTACCGAATCCCGAGGTGATGTATATTGTGTACACGGATACCTCTCGAAGTGGATTAGGTTGTGTACTGATGCAGGAAGGGAAGGTAATAGCATACACCTCCCGCCAATTGAATCCTCATGAGCAGAACTACCAGACTCATGATCTTTAATTAGCAGTTGTGATCTTTGCTTTAAAGATTTGGCATTACTACCTGTATGGCGCGAGGTTCGAGGTATTCACAGACCATCAAAGCCTCAAGTACATGTTTACTCAGAGGGATTTGAATCTGAGACAGCGGAGATGGGCTGAGTACATGGTGGATTACGATTTTACCCTTCAGTATCATCCGGGCAAGGCTAATGTAATGGCAGATGCTTTGAGCAGGAAGAGCCATGGATTAATGGCGTGTCTTGCACTCGACTCTTGGAAGAATTCTATTGCGATCGGAGATTACAATCTGGAGTACTTTGAAGATCATTACATAGCTTGTACCTACAATATGATGGCGGTTCCATCGACAGTACTGCAAGTGAAACAGAGTCAGTGGCAAGATGGGGAGTTGCAGCAAATCTGGAGTCAGCTTCAACGGGGTGAACAATTGCATGGATGACAATTGAGTGCCGATGGATTCCTTCTCTTTAAGGGACGGCTTGTAGTATCTGCAGATCCTGTGTTGAGAGGAGCTATCCTACACGAGGCTCATCGCTCTAGGTTTGCCATACACCCTGGTAGTACAAAGATGTATCACGATCTGAAGCGACAGTATTACTGGTTTGGGATAAAGTCCGAGGTCGCTATATTTATGAAGAAATATCCGACGTGTTAGATGGTCAAGGCTGAGCATCAGAAGCCCGTTGGAGAGCTTCGACCTTTGAAAATTCCTGAATGGAAGTGGGATTGTGTAACCATGGACTTTGTCACTGGGTTACCCCGTTCTCAAGAAGGACATGACGCAATTTGGGTCATTGTAGATCGACTTACCAAGACGGCTCACTTCATAGCCATACAAACCGATTATAAGGTGCCTAAACTCTACAAGTTGTACATCAATCGGATCGTTAAGTTTCATAGAATTCCAGTTTCCATTGTATCTGATCGAGATACCTGCTTTACCTCCAAGTTTTGGAAAGGATTACAACAGGCCGTGGGAACGGAGCTTCACCTGAGTACAACATTCCATCCTCAGACTGATGGACAATCTGAGCGGACTATTCAGATCCTAGAGGATATGCTTCGGGCCTGTGTACTTGACTTCAGTAGAAATTGGGAGGAGCAGTTACCTTTCGCAGAGTTTGCCTACAACAATAGTTATCAAGCCAGCATCGGTATAGCACCATATGAGGCGTTGTATGGTCGGCCCTGTCGATCACCTCTTTGTTGGGCCGAGCATAAAGATCACATTACTCTTGGGCCTGATTACATCAGGGACACCACTGAGGCTGTCCAACTAATCCGTGAACGGCTCAAGACGCCCCAAAGTCGACAGAAGAGCTATGCTGATAGACGAATGAGACTATTGGAGTTCATGATTGGAGACTTTATCTTCCTAAAGGCTAGGCCTGTGCGTGGCGTCACTCGTTTTGGAATCAAAGGAAAGTAGGCTCCTCGGTTTACGGGTCCATTCGAGATAATAGAGCGAGTGGGACCACTTGCCTATTGTCTCGACCTACCTCCTCACCTATCGGACATTCACAATGTGTTCCACGTGTCAATGTTAAGGAAGTACGAGCCTGACCCGTCACAAGTCATCATGTGGACGGAAATACCTCTCTGGGAAGACTTGACGTATGAGGAACAACCGATCATGATCTTGGACCGAGAAGTCAAGATTTTGCGTTTCCGAGAAATTTCTCCTGTAAAGGTGCTGTGGCAGTACCACAGAGTTGAAGAGGCGACTTGGGAGTTGGAGTCTGAGATGAGAGAGAAAGACCCTTTCTTATTCTGAATCTTATTGTGATAAAATTTCGGGGACAAAATTTCTTAAGGGCGAGAGGATTGTAAAGCCCTCAAAATTATTAAATTATTATAAGGATTTTTGGTGCAAAGGAAATAATTTTGGTGGGCAATTGTATAATTTTTGGTTTATTTCTGGTCTAAATTTATACAACATCATTTATTTTTCCTTTTTCTTCTCTTTTTCTTTTTCTTTTTCTTTTTTTCTTTTTCCTTTCCTTTTCTTTTCTCCTTCCCCTTCCCCGTTACTGTCTTCGTCTCTCTCTCTCTCTCTCTCTCTCTCTCTCTCTCTCTCTCTCTCTTTGTTTTAAAAAATGTCTCAAATTTCAAACACCCATAACTTTCTCATACGGTGTCCGATTGACGCATACCTTGTACAGTTGGAAAGATCTCGACGAGAGGAACATTTTGAGCAGTGGTTTGCTGCCGGAAACCGCTAGAATTCGTTGGAATCGAGCCGTCGCCGTGGCCCTCCGCCTCGCCACCGCCACGAGCCGCTGCCGGCCTCCTTTTCTGAAATTTTTTAAGGAGCTTTGTAGAGGGAGTCGTGGGCAGCAAAAGCCCTCAAGAATTTCTCCTATCCGATGCTCGGTGAGTGTTTAATTTCAGTTTGAAGTTTAGAAATTTATTGATAAAATTAGATGTGTTGTTGTTGTTGTTTGATGAAATTGACCTCACCATTGGATTTAGAAGGTCGAAATAGATTGGGTAAGCTTTTCGCAGGTCCAGAAAACGTCCGGTTGGCCATCTCGTTTTGCGTGCCAAAATACTAGTTATGTTCAAAATTGACATGTACTTTCGGACCTCCGCTTTGTGAACCGAAATTGCTGTTTGACTCGATTCGTCGCACTGATCACAACGGTGGTCTCCGTTTGTACAGATTCTACTCCGAGAGCTGCCTCGATCTACGTGCTGACTTCGCAATGCGAATCTACCGGGTCGCTCGATAGGCCCAGTCTCCGATTGCCGAGTGAGGACAGTCATCGGACCCAGTTCGACGAGACGAACCCAGGTGACCTCCGTTTTGCGAGATTCGGCTCCAGTGGAAAAGTTAACTATTTGATCGCTCCTACACGTATATCGAGGTAGGGGTTCTGTTAACAGATCTCGTCCTTTTATCTGATAGGTTTTATGAATGTTAGAAACTGACATTTAGGGTAGTTTAAATATATATAATTGATTGGTATTAGGGGTTATGACTGGAATAAATAAAATATACCTAATTAGACTAATAAATTACAGACAGCTAATGAAAAATGTAGTAAATGATTATCTGATTATGATCAACTGAGATTGTGATTGTGAGGTCGTGAGTGTGATATCCCCGACCCATTTATTATATGCATTTTGAGATTATGGATTTGGACGCAGGCCCCCGATGCGTTATGTGGCCTGTTGACTTTGACCGTGATTGCCGCTGACAAGTGGCTGGCTGGCTGGCTGCGCAGTATGCACCAGGATGACCACAGTACTTAAGGTACTAGAATAGTGTAGGGGAACGGTTTGAGAGCCCACAACGTACCGGTCATCTCGACGTCCACGCCAAACCGGGTTACGGATAGGGACGTTTGGTCCACCTATAGTCGGTCCTATGGCATTTCTTGAGGATATAGGGTTATTCTCGGTACCTGTTGCAAGCTACCAGCCATTCTCTAGTTTTGGATTTTCTTTTGACAGCTGAGACCGATGGATTGTACTCGTGAGAGATGGTGAATAATTTGATAGTAATTATATCCGGTTCGAAAGTAATAAAACGGGTTAGAAAACTAACGAAATAAATAACCGGACTAATTAAAAGTTTGACTAAAGAGATTTGGTAATAGGATTTCCTACGGGCTCGATGAGCTCACCCCCTTTTTCCCCCCTTCGAGGAGGTGTACAGTGTGACTTATCTGACGAGGAGCAGTAGACTTCTGATTGGGACGTGTAAGGCGTTTTTCCCTCTTGCTTCTTCACAAGTGTAGGTTCTCTTTCGACTTTTCGGTTCAGACTTTAAAGACTGCATGACTGCATAATTAATTAATTTGAGCGTTTGTGACCGATGAGGATTTTTAACTTTATTTTCTTGTGGTGATGTATTAACTGTGGATTTTATAACTGTTTTAGTTTTATGTTAAATCCTATGGGTAAATTTCAAGTCATTATTTTTACTTTTTATTTATTTGTAAAATTTTATTAATTATTTCATTAATTATACTGACCCCCAATTAGGGGCGTCACAATAATAGCCCTACGATACTAGTGAGTATAGTAACAAATATCTATTATCTATTATCTATTATCTAATACTTCTTTTTCACAATTTGGTGGTTAAAGCATTTGTTAATTTAATTTTTTTTAATTATTTGGTGTTTAGTATTGAGCAAAAATATAATGGCATATTTAATTTGATGGAGTGAAAATAAAATGAAATCAAATTCCTACTCTGATGACTGGTTGGGCAAAAAATACATAAAAATAGTTATTGCAATAGAATACTCATCATGTAAATCAACATTCCTCGACTCAACCTACGGAATGCACATTCGTTTTCAATTCACAAACTAATTAAAATATGTCAGGACTAAATTACCCATTTTAAAACCTAATATTTATCTTAATTATTTTATTTTACATATCTCATATATAGTGATAGGATATTGATCAATCCCGATTGTAGGGATGTCTGACAGGTACTGTAGGCATCTCGTTCCCAATGTACGACGGCAGTTAATTGGTAACCCACTCCCATAATTCAGGGAGGGTATGGTCGAAGTTGTATTTAGGTCACCTAATCCTGCAAATTGAGGGATGGTTTGTCAGGCCTCATTAATTTAACCTTCCCATCTCTCCTCTGAATAGCCTATAAAAGGAAGAGAGGGAGAAGGGAGAAGGGATTGGGAAAATTTTTACTCGGAATTCTCTGTAAATCAGTAGACTAGCAATATAAAAAAAATGTGGATGTAGGCTATTACTCCAGTGGGGGGCCGAACCACTCTAAACTCTTTGTGTTAATAGTTTTTCCGGTAGATTCTTCCTATTTCATCGCCGCATCACAACCTAGAGGTGCAGATCACGGCGTTGGCTCAAATTTCACACCAACAGCTTGGCGCTAGAAGAAGGGCTACACTCGAACCTCCACTCTTCATGCCGTATACTCTTCCCGTTCTGTCCGGGTTGACTACCGTGTTATTTGATCGACGATCAATGGCACCCAACCTTAGGAGCAGCGGCAAGAATCCTATAACCTCTGAGCAGGAGGTGCTTGAGGACCGAGTCCGGCGCATAGAAGAGTCCATGGCGAGAATGACCGTATTGGTAGAGACTCTGCTGTAGAGCCGAAGCCCCCCCCCCCCCCCCCCCCCCCCCCCCCCCTCCTCCTCCCTTGCTGACTGACGTAAAGCAAGCTGACGAGCTCTGCGCCCGGTGTAGGGCCGGCGACAGAGACACAGCTGCCGTGCTTGAGGCCGCAAGCATCACCGCGGCGGCCCAGGATGAGGACTCTAGTGGCAGCCTCATGCACGGTACCCGCAATTCCCACTGTTGGAGGACTGCGCCGCCCAGGGGCCTGCCACCCGCTCCGGAGGAGTGCGGTTGCCAGCTGATCAAGCTGGACCTTCGCGCCCCGATGTCGAGGGTGGAGCACCGCCCCAGCCTGGCTCAGTCTTTAATAGGCTCGGCCCATTGCCACGGAACATCACAAGGCACGCGCCCGCACACGTTGGGGTCTGCATCGAAGATGCGCGGCTCCCAGTGCGGGAACGTCTCCGCGAGGGTTCGGCCACAACTGCTACCAGCAGGCAGACTGCGGGAACCCAAGAATTCTAGCTTGCGGAGATCGCGCGCCTACGAGGGATTCTTGGCGCGTCTCTCATGACGGTATCTTGGATCGGGATTTCATGGAATACCTTCTCGCAACCTCCGTCCCCGACCGTCTCAGGCTGCAAAAGGTAAGCCTGTTCGATAGCAGCGGGGACCCTTTCGACTACTTGGGGATCTACTCCTCGTGGGCACGCGTTTATGGCTATTCTGAGGCCATCAAGTGTAGGCTTTTCAACACCACCCTCGCGGGAGAAGCCCGCAGATGGTGGTATCGACTTCCAGACAACTTGATCGGGAGTTGGTAGGATATGAGGACGAGGTTTGCCGCACAATTCTTGGGGGGTCGAAGACACCTCAAGAACCCGGCCTACCTCTCCCGGGTCAAACAGGGAGATGGTGAAACCCTCTAGACTTGACTCTAGAGGTTTACCAAGCCCACTATAGATGTGGGGCATTTGTCTGATGATGCTCTGTTTTTAGCCGCGAGCTCCGCGGTGCACAAAGACATGCCCTTTGCGTTCTCGATTAGCAAGAAACCTCCACGGGTATACTCGAACTTCCTAGATCAAGCCAGGAACTACGTCAACGCGGAAGCGTCGACTTCGAAGAATTCCGGATCCGCAAAGACCTCCCGGGGAAACCTTGAAAGCGACCGCCAGAAGGAAATGAAAAGGCCTGTCGAGCTCCCCGCGGTCGGCAGTCGGCAGGCCCGCGATGAAAAAAGCCCTCGCGACTCAGGCCCGGGCCCAAGGATGAACCAAGCTCGCAGGCTACGGTACGATAGGTACCAAGAGCTCACTGTCTTGATCAAGGATATTTTTGTCAACTCGCAGAGCGAGGTTGACTTTTGACCCCCGGCGCCGCTGAAGGGGAAGGTGCTGGAAAAGCACAAGTACAAGTTTTGCTTGTACCACAACGCGGCTGGGCACACGACCGCTACCTGTTTCGACCTCAAAGATGAGATAGAATATCTCATTCATCGAGGAAAGCTCGCGGGATACCGTAAGGATGCGGACTGTGGTGCGAGGAATCTGCCCAATCGAGAAATCAAAGACGAGATTCGTACGATCACGGGAGGGCTTTATCTTGGGGGGCCCTCTCAGCGGTCCATGAAGGATTACGCCCGGGAGGTGCGATAGAAATAGTCCAGCGAAATCTTTCAAGTTGCAGAGACATATGTGCAACCCCCTCGAAGATCCGGGAGTGAGCTCAAGTTCATGGACGCGGATACCGAAGGTGTCCGGTTCCCCCATCACGATCCTTTGGTCATTTCCGTAATGATCGCGAACCATCTTGTCCACCGATGTCTAATTGACGATGGCAGTTCGGTAGACATCCTGTACCTGGACGTCCTAAAAAATACGAGGATTAGTCCCCGAAGCCTGCGAGCAGCCGCGAGCCCGCTGCACAGCTTCACTTTAGATTCTATCTTCCCGGGGGAAAGCATAGAGTTGGCCGTCTCATTTGGCGAGGAGCCGACGAGATCAACCACCATATCTAACTTCATGGTGGTCAAGGGTAAGTCTTCGTACAATGCCATCCTCGGACGCCCGACCCTCGTGGCCATGAAGGCGGTAACATCTATCTATCACCTCTGCCTGAAGTTTCCCACACCCCGCGGCATCAGAGTCTTCCGGGGGAATCAGTAAGAGGCTCGGATGTGTTACACGACCAGCGTCAGGCCGGCTCCTGCTGACCCGAGGGGAAAGCGGACTACTGGGGACGCAGGGTTGGTAGAGGGCGAGACCCTTACAATCGGGGTTCCCAAAGCCCGTTGCGAATTGGACCCCCGACTGTCGGTCCAATAGCAATTAGCGGGCCCGGCCGAGGACACCGAGGAGGTAGAGATAGATAACCTCGACTCATCTCGCAGGATCAAGATTGGGACTTCGCTGAGTCCAGAAGTGCGCCAGGCTATCATTGTTTGTCTTCAACGAAATCGAGACGTGTTCGCATGAAGTCACAACGACATGAAGGGCATCGATCCCGATCTTATGTGCCATCGCCTCAACGTCGACCCTCGGATCCCGACCCGGCGCCAAAAGAGGAGGCCACTTGACCCCGAAAGAGCCCAAGCGCTTAAAGACGAAGTTGATAAACTAATCATGGCCGGGTTCATTTGCCAAGCGAAGTACCCGGTCTGGGTTTCAAACCCAGTTCTGGCCCCAAAACTAGATGGGAGATGGAGATGCTGTGTGAACTTCACCAATCTCAACGAGGCCTATCCGAAGGATAGCTTCCCTGTACGGGGAATCAACCAGATGGTATATGCGACCGCGGGCCGTGAGCTTCTCAGCTTCATAGACACATATTTTGGGTATAACCAGATTCCTGTGTTTCCCCGAGTCGAAGAGCACACGGCGTTCATCACCGACCATGGGCTTTATTACTACAAGGTCATGCCCTTCGGTTTAAATAACGCAGGGGCAACCTATCAGAGACTGGTAAACAAGATCTTCACGGAGCTATTGGAAACCTCAATGGAGGTTTACATCGAAGATATGCTGGTCAAGAGCGTAGTAGCACAAGATCATGTTACACACCTAGATCAAACCTTCTCCATCCTTCAACAAACTAACATGATGCTTAACCCGAGCAAATGTACTTTTGTTGTAAGGGCTGGGAAGTTCCTAGGCTTCATGGTGAGCCAGCGTGCTAACCCGGAGAAGATCCAGGCCATCCTCGATATGGGCTCCCCTCGAAGAGGGAAAGAAGTCCAAAAGTTCACGGGGTGCATCACTGCGCTAAATAGGTTTGTCTCCGATTCTACTGACAAATGTCTCCCCTTTTTCAATGTCCTTCGGGGCAACAAAGAATTTGCCTGGACCAAAGAGTGTGAACGAACCTTTCAAGACCTCAAGACTTATCTCGGGCATGCCCCGCTCTTGGCGAAGCCTTTGACGGGAGAGAGGCTTTTCGCCTACCTCGTGGTGTCCTGGTCAAGAAGGCAGCCGGGGTGCAGGTGTCGGTGTACTACGTCAGCAAGTGCCTCCTCGATGCTGAACTAAGATATCCTGAGCTTGAACGACTCACCCTCGCCCTCATCACCTCAACCAAGAAGTTGCGGCATTACTTCTTGGCCCACCCTATGGTCGTATTCACCAACCACCCGATGAAACAGGCGTTGCGCAGACCGGAGGTCTCCGGAAGACTGGTAAAATAGGCAGTCGAGTTGATGCAGTTCGACATCTTGTATCAGCCGCGAACCGCAATAAAAGGTCAAGCGTTAGCGGACTTCATTGCCGAGTTCACCTTTACATCGAAGGAGGATCGGGATTAGCAAATGGAGCCCCTAAAATAGAAGCTCTTCGTGGATGGATCCTCGAATGAGAACGGCTCTGGAGCGGGGCTCATGCTAATCAGCCCCGAGAACCACCACATCAGCAGCGCACTGCGCTTCACCTTCAGAGCCTCGAACAATGAGGCGGAGTATGAAGCACTGCTAGCTTTAGGTAGACTCACTCTAGGTTTTCAGCGATTAAAAACTGGTTGTCTCTCAGATTTCAGGCGATTTCCAAGCCCGCGACGATAGGATGGCAGCCTACCTAGAGAAGGTTAAAGCAGAACTTTAAAACTTCTCCAAGCATGCAGTAAAGCATATCAATCGCGAGGATAACTCGAATGCAGATGCTTTAGCAAAGCTAGCCACCAACAGGGACTCGGAGCTCCTTCGCTTAGTCCCAATCAAAATCATCACCGAGCTAAGTATTGCGAAGCAAGGCTTGGTGGAGGCAATCAATTCAGAACCTTCATGGATGGATGATATCGTCGTCTATCTGAAAGAGGATAAGCTGCCAGGAGATTGGAACCTGGCCTGAAGGGTCAAGTACCATGCTGAACACTATTTGCTGCTTAACGACAAGTTGTACAAGAGAGTAGTTTCGACCCCGCTGCTTCGATGCCTCAACGACAAGGAGGCCAAGAAAGTCCTCAGTGAAATTCACGACGGGGTTTGTGGGAATCACGCTAGGGGGCAGTCCCTCGCACACAAGGTATTGTTGCAGGGATTCTATTGGTCCACAATGAAGTGAGATGTCGTTGACTACGTGAAGAAATACGAAAAGTGCCAGAGATACTCTGCGCTTATTCGAGCTCATCCAGAGCGGCTCACTGCTATCTTTTGCCCATGGCCCTTCGCAAAGTGAGGAATCGACATCATCGCTCCGCTGTCAACAGCGCCCAGAGGCCTCAAGTTCGCCATCGTAGCAGTGGATTACTTCACCAAGTGGGCCGAGGCCATTCCCTTGTCCGTCATCACCGAAAAAACTTGACGAAGTTTATCCGCGAGCATATCATCTACAGGTTCGGAATACCTCAATCTCTAGTTTCAGACAATGTTCTACAGTTTGATAATCAGGCGGTCAGGGACATCTGTGATCAGCTCGGCATCAACAAAGACTTCTCGGCATCGTACCATCCGCAGAGTAACGGCCAAGTCGAGGCCGTCAACAAGACCATTAAAATTAGCTTGAAGAGACTCCTTGACTCTCTCAAGAGAAGATGGGCCGCGGAGCTGCCTTTGGTCCTTTGGAGTTATCGTACCACAGCCAGAACGGCTACCGGAGAAACTCCGTTCTCCATGGCTTACGGCACCGAAGCGATGATCCCCGCTGAAGTAAGAGTTCCCTCGTTTCGATATGAAAATTTTAACGAGGAAACTAACACTTCCATCTTGGCCGTGGAGAAAGATACGATCGAGGAGCGGATGGAGATTGCGAGAGTCCGAATGGAAGCCCAGAAGCAGCGGATATCGAGGTATTACAACTCCAGGGTAAGAGAGAGAAAATTTAAAGTCGGGGACACTGTCCTCAGACAAGTTTTCCAGAACACCAAGGAGCCAGGAGCTGGGGCACTTAGATATTCATGGGAGGGACCCAACCAGGTGACCGAGGTTCTACGATCGGGGGATTACCGACTCGCGAACCTTATTGGGGTCCCGATCAGATATCCTTGGAATGCGGAACATCTCAAAAAGTACTACCAGTAGGTTCCCCTTGCTCGTAGTTTACTCTCCCTCTTGTATTATTACTCTTGTAATTCAACGTTAAATGAATGAAAATCTAGCAAGTTTGTTACCAAATGTGTTATGTAAAAAAAAAAAAAGTCTGTGAAGTACACTATAAACTCAGTGTACAAAGAAAAGAACTGTGAAGTAGAAAATTCCTAGAAGCACTACCCTTGACTGTCTACTTGACCGCGAAGCGCTCAAGCAGATAGGGGAGTACCCGGGGTACCACACGGAAATAGGTACGCCCTATAGGTACCTCGAAGGCGAGCGAGGCTAGAACGCATGGGCCCGAAGGGCTCACGTAGGCTTTAATTGTTGAAACTTCCTACCACACAAAGGTTAGTCTTGTCAGACCATCCCTTCGAAGAAGGAAACCTGTTCGGGGATTAACTTGGAAAGTTTAGCTAATTTTCTCCTAGAACCATTCTATTCTTCAAAGAAGATAAAAGACCTAGGTACGCTTAAAGGAAGAACTCCGAGGCATGAAAGATAGGAAGATTTTTCAAAAATTAAACTGTTTGATCGCCAAAGAGTAGAAGTCAAGGGGCCACACTCTGTTCAGAAGCATCGGGTACCGTTGCGAGTAATATAGTGCTTTAAAAAAACAAAATTTACGTTGACCATTAGATTTGTCCAAGGACACTCCCTCGAAAAAGGAGCTTGGGCTGGGATAATCCTTCGAAGAAGGAAAAACCCGGAGTAACTCGAATCATCTTTCGGAGAAAGCCAGGTTCGGGTTACGATCTAAACAGTCGTGTAATATTAAATATGACCCTCGGAGAGGGTATAGTACGGGTTGTGATCCTCGAAGAGGACGCGATTAATTTTAACAAGCAAATGGTCCCGAAGGAATTTAATTGTAGTGATTGAAGAGTTTCGGGCTACATGCGATATAAATAGACAATTGTGAGAAATCAAACTCCAAGTATTATTTATTCAAAGAGAAATTACAAGAGATGGGCGTCCGATCGGAGGACCTCGGGTAAAAAAGAAATCAAAATAAAAGTACAAAAAAAAGGAAAAAAGCCAAAAGCTAAGGCGGCGATTGCTATTGAGGACGCGGGAACTCGCACCTAACCTCTTCGACGAAGTTCCACTCGGGGTGGAGGGCCTTGAGTTTGTCCAGCATACGGTTGGCTCCGTCGAGGGTAGCAAACTTGATCTCATTGCGGTAGCCCTCACTTTGATGAAAATTAGAGATCCATTGTTGTCTCCTCAGCTCGACATAATTGTCAAAAGCGGGGCTATTTTTGTAGTCAGCCACCGCGGAACAGATTCTAGCCCTGGCCCCATTGAGATCAGCTTCGGTTCTGCTGAGTGTGCCTCGAGCATCATTGAGCTCGCCCTCGAGTGCCTGGATCCTCATCTCAGCTGCATCTCTTAAGCCCTTCTCCTCTTCAAGCGCTGCCTCGAACGTTGCCTTCTTAGAAAGAGAGCTCTCTTCGCGAAGGCGACGCTCCTCCTCCAGGGCTTTCCATGCCTCCGCCTGCTGGGTCTTCGCCTGAGCCAGCCCGATCTCGAACTGGATTTTTGCCTACGTTTAGGCTGCTCTCTCCTTTTCCAACTCCCCCCGGAGTTTGGCCACCTCCTCCGTATGTTTTTTACTGCAGTCTCGGGAGTGCCTGCGGCGGTCATTGGCCAGCTCCATCATCTTCGTTGATAGGTCCGCCCGGGAGGAAACATCGCGGAGCTTGGCTGAGGCGAAGCAGAGCTTCCCTGCCGTGAGCAAAGATGGCCTCGGACCTCTAGGAGTAGGAGAAGTTGGCCTGGAGTGCCTACAACAACTAGAACAGTTAATAACGAGCACGTTGGTCCTTAGAAGGAACAAGTCTCGATGTCTTACCCTCGAGAGCAGCCGAATGCCCTCCCGGTTGCCTGCTTGAAGCGGCTCCTCGGAGAGCTGCATGAAGTTCTCCTCGGACCAGATCTCGTCTAGCATAGGACCGAGTTCCGGCATCCAGGGGAAGGACCTCGAAGGGGTGTACGACCCCTCGCCAAATGGAGTCCCCGCCAGAAGAACTGCAAAATTGTAATGTCCTAAAATTAAAATCACTGTACAAGCTAATCAGTTTGTATTTTTGCCTCGATGATGACTATTTTTGTAAAATTGGCTAGCTTCGTCAAATCAGGGCAATTTGGAATTTATGAGTAGAATTATGAAATTGGTATAGTTCTTTTTGCCTTTTTGAATTTTTGGACGCGTTAAGAATTTATTTTCTTTTAAAATTCCTAAGTCTCCGTGTTCAAATTACGTGTGCAATTTTAATATTTCACAAAGAAATTTTACCATATTCGTTTATTGAATTTTTTGGCCATTTTGGCCTAAAATTAAGCCTAAGCCCTCTAGGGCTTCCTCTTCTCCTTCTCCTTTCCTTCTCAGCCGGCCAACACTCCCCCTCCCTCTCAAAAATTTTCCTCTCTCTTGCTCCCTCTCCTATTTTCGTCAGTAACCAGGCCCAGCGCCTCCTTCGCTTGCCTCTGCCCTGCCTAGGCCGCCACTCGCCGGCTCACACAAGGTGCGATCCACTTCAGCCCCTGCTCGCGCCGACTCCGCGCTCCACGCCAGCGCAGCCCAGCTGCGAGCCTGCATCTCACCTCGCCCAGCCTTTCTCGGCCCCGATCCGTGTGCCTCCGCCCTCAACGCCGTCTTTCCACGCGTATTCCACGGATCCCGAGCAGCGCGCGTTCTGGTGCCTTGTCGAGCTCGCCGGACCTCTGCCTCGTCCACGGAGCCCGGACTCATGCCACCATCTTCGTGCTCATCGACGACAAGCCCCGACCAGTAATGCCCAGCCCCGATCCGTGAGGCCCAGCCAATCGTCACCGCGAAACCTCGCGCCTGTTCGCGTGCCACTCCGCCGCTGCTGTCGCCGAGCTCCCTACGCATGACGATGCCGCGCACCACCCAATGCAGCTCCGGCACTTCCGCGGCTACTCCAGCGCCTCCGTGCACGCCATGAGGTTTGTGCCACTTCGCCCTTATCGAGAGCTCTCGTGGTGCCGTGCCTAGCCCCGAGAGCACCGAGCTCCAATGTGCATCCTTTTTCGTGGCCACCACTCGCGGAGCCCGCTTTGCTGCTGTCATATTTCCTTACCAAGCTTCGGCCACGCCATCACCGAGCTGGTGGCAGAGCTTCCTCTCGCAGCACCAGTATCGTTGTTGCGCTGTTTATCTCGTCGAGCCTGCTGCCATTACGCTTGGTGAGTCGAGTTGTACTCGATGATGGAATTATGTTTGTGTTAGAAATGCTTGGTGGTGTTTGGTGATTTAGCTCGCAATGATAAACTTTGTTGTCTTTTGGTAGTCTTACGAAAATTATAATCATGTTTGGTCTTTCGATATTTGCGAGATTTCGTATTTTTGAGAACTTGGATGCGCGGTCATGATTGTGATGGGTCACACGTTTCCAATATTGTTTGCGTGTCTAATTTCAATGTGTTGGTACAAGTTTTAGTAAACTAATGAGTTGGTTGAATTTCTAGAAACTTCGTTAGATTATCGGTTTGAGAATGTCGTGAACAGTGCAATAGTTCTATTTGGTGTGTTTTATGAGTTGTTATCTCAAGCGTTTGGCATTATCAAAATTGTGGATTTATGTTGTTTCGAAAATTTTATTTTCGCGGGATTGAAATTGCGAGGATTTTGGGAGTTGCTTGTAGTTTAATCATGTGGAAATCTAATATGTCGTTTTTGAATTGTGGCTAAAACAATTTGGCTAATGTGCTAGTCGGAGGAGTACTATCTCAAGTGCCTTGCCATTGTAAAATTGTAAAGATTTGTGTTGTCTTGGAAATCTAGAGTTTTCGCATTCAGAAAACTAATAAAAAGAAAATTGTATGATCTCGAGAATTTGGTTTTTGTGCGAGCCTTGGTTGTATTGGATTGTATTTCTTATCAACGTGCCCGTTTGAGCTTAAAACGAGTATCGATTCGCGCGTCCTGCCTTTGTTTAAGTTCGAAACTTGATTCTATTTCTTTTATCCTCCTGCATTATGCAGGAACATCAACAACGCAAGTTTGAACGCTCAACCCTTCACCGCCCTTTTTCCAAAGGTAAAAGCGGGCCGTTGGAAACAAGATCCAAGCATTAAGACTCGATGGCATATATGTGACTTTTGTAATTAGTTTAGACGCCTATTATTTTATTTTGTGTCGGATCCGAGCCACTGAGGCTCGGTGTTGAATTTTGACTATGTTTTGAGATTATTATTGTGAAAATTATTCTGCGTGGTTGTTGCGATGGATTGTGACCGAAATTAGTTCGGTGTTGGGTTGAAATTAGGTGAGGCTTCAGCCGGGATATCCGAAAAACAGGAGAAACTCTGCCGGATTTTTGGCTCGAAGTTTAGACACTTTTTATGACTAAATCAAAGACCATTTGGGTCCAAGGAATTCTTTCTCACCTAAACTAGTCAAGCGACAGGAATCATTAGTCGGGACTGGCAGTTAGTGATAAAGTGACGACACTCGGGACGGGAATACCCCTAGAGGGGTTTCTCGATAAACCATTGAGCGTCCCACCGTCTAGAGTCCCTTTCTTTTAGTCCATAAAGACTTGAAGTTTCTTTCCTCTCAAATAATTAGTGGACTCGACGTTGACCCTCTAATTCTCGTGCTGGACAGAAGTGTCACACAACAAACTTCAAAGAGGGACGTTGGGAGAGGAAGATCACGACGACCAAGTCGGGAAGCTTAGGACCTCAGGTAAGTGGATCTCCACTATGACACGAGTATACTTTACCTTGCTTGAATATATTGTGCATGTGTCGTGCGATGCTCTTAAAATTGTGGCTACCAAACTGTGTGGATCCCCATTCTTGCTAAGGTTGTGAATGCGCGCTTTTGATCGTGTTTGTCTTGTTTGTGCATCGAGCCTGCAGGTATGGGACTGTAGGTTCGTTTATGATATGCTGTGTTTCTATAGGGGTGTAATTGTGCGTGTGTTCATTTATATGTTTATCTGTCTGTGGGTATGGGACCACAGACATAAAACTACTCAACTTCGTGGTTCGGGTTCTAGTGCAGGGTGTGTGTGTCTGATTGCGTATATATATGTTAGTGTGAATTATCTGTTGGTGGGTATGGGACCACAAACATAAAACTACTTGACTTTTGTTGTTGAGATCTTATTGCAGGAGTATCGTATGCATCCGGGTAGGGCCCGACGGGGCCGCGAATCATGTTCGGTTCTGAGATCACCCGACGGGGCCATCGTACGAGGTCTCGAAACGACTCGAGGAGGTCGGCGGACGACCTTTCTTTGCATGTGTAGTTTGATCATTCGAGAGGGACCCGACGGGGTCGCGATCATGATTCGGTTTCGAAACAGCCCGACGGGGCTACTGGCCATAAAAGGTTTCGAAACGACCCAAGTGATCTTGAGGAGGTCGGCAGACGACCTTCCAGAACGGTCCGAGGGGCCTTGGGGAGGAGAGCCACGGCCCTCCCCACAGTTTATGATGTGACGATCCGGATCGGCCCGACGGGATAAAGTGTAGTAATGAATTTCGAAACGACCCGATAGGGTCACTGGCCGTAAAAGGTTTTGGAAAGGGCAGAGAGGCCCAAGGAGGATGAGTCCTCACAATCATAAAGAATATCGGGACGGTCCGAGGGGCCAAGATCCATAGCATGTCCCGAATTAACCTGATGGGGTAATTGCGCAATCAATCCAAAACAGTCCGACGGAACTCCAGTCGTGAGGAGTTTCGGATCGACCCACAGAGGGTCTAGAATGATAGTAATTCTAGAATAACCCATAGAGGGTGCAGAGTTGTATAAGTTCTAGAACGACCCATAGAGGGTCCAAAATCGTATTAGTTCTAGAATAACCCGTAATGGGTGTAAATGTATATTAAATTCTAGAACGACCGACAGAGGGTCCAGAATCGTATTAGTTCTAGAATAACCCGTAATAGGTTTAGATGTATATTAAATTCTAGAACGACCCGCGAAGGGGTCAAGATGTGTATTAAGTTCCAGAATAATCCGTGAATGGATTTAGATGTGTATTAAATTTTAGAACGACCCACGAGAGGTCTAAAGAATGGGTAAAGCCGATATGACCTCCCCAATATTATAGAATCAAGAATTATTATATAGTAAATCGTGTGCACACATATTTTTATAAGTTAAGTCAGAGAGATTAGAACTAAATATGAAATTGACTTTTGAGTCGAGATTTATGGGTCGCTAAGTCCGACCCCATTCCACATCACAACTCTTTTGCATGTATTATACCCCGTGCAGGTTTAGCAACCTATTTTTGAAATCTATTTCGCGGGCAAGGTTGTTTAAGAGTGACATTTACTCTTCGGACTACGATGACTCGATCGGCGAGTCCGTCCCTTTTTATTAGAGTATTGTGTTGTGATATTTTGGTTGTTTATGACCTGCAAACTTAGTAGTTTATGTATCTAATCTACTTACTGGGCTAATAGCTCACTAGTGTACTCGTGTCGCATGTATCTTGTCACAAAAGCAAAAATGGCGAGGTGACAATGACAGGAGCGGCGAGTGTATACGGGACCGACCTGTAAAATCTTACATGGGCTACCGGCTAATCGTTGGCAAAGAAAGTTTTAAATTTCGCATATTTTATAAATGTTTAAATTAAATCCATTTTAGTTATGATGAGGATTGATAATTCTTATGCTTCTTATTAAAAGCTCAATTATGTAACTTATTTTAAAAAGTTCAAATTTGTCCGTATTTTTCGGGACAAAAACATCGTTTGGAGTTTTGGGTCGTTACAAAAATCCTCCAAGGGATCCTGGGCAGGGGCAAAACCCTTGGAAGGACCCTGAGGAGCCTCAGCGGACTCTGTCCTTGAGGCCTCCGTGGCGGGTGCTCTGGATAAGGATGGACCCACTTCGCCAGCTTGGGCAGTGTCGCTTGCTTTTGGTGGCGAGGTCCTCAAAGGAGTAGCGTCTTTTGTCACTTGCTTCCCCTTGGCCTTATCCCCGGTGGAAGATTCGGGGACGGATGATGAACAGTCAGGGGCCCTTGCCGAAGGCGAGGGCCCCAAGAGGCCAAAAAGTTCATCTGCAGACAAGGAGCAAGTTAGTGTCAGCTAATATTAATGTTGGGTGCCAACTTAATTTTTGTAAGAGAAGCGACTGCTTACCGTCGTCGAGGATGATGGGGACAGAGCGCCTCGACCCAGGCGAGAATTGGGTCAAAGATTCAACAGGCGTCGACTGCCTCGGTGGAACGTCTGGCCCCGAAGGAGCAAGACCAGCAAGCTCCACCATGAAGTCCTCGACGCTTAGCAAGGGATCTTGCACCAGGGCAGCCGGAGGGCTCAGAGCGACCGGAGGAGGTTCGCAAAAAATTTCCTCCTTGGCGACGAGCACCTGTTGGGCAGCCTCGCCAAAGGAAACCCCCTCGCGAGTAGCCATCGTGAGATCCTCCCGGGGCGCCTGAGAATTTTTAGACTCTGGGGGAGACTTTTGTGGAAGTGCCCCAGAGTCCCTAGCGCTCGGCACCACACCGGTCTGGGAAAGGCGCAAAGGGGGCGCGACCTCAAGAGTAACCTCGGCCTCCGTCCTCAATCGTTTGGACCTCGCCAAAGGCGGCATGTCGTCTTCGGATTCCACTGCCGGAGGCAGCGAGGCTGCGGAATTGGAAGATGCGGGCTTCTCTGAACACGAGGCCGCGCTTTTCTTTTTCGGCAGCCGGGAGGCAGCGGCTTTCTCCAGCTGGACGGCCTGCGTCGAAGGCTCTGCTGCGATCTTCACTTTCTTCGGGCCTGATTTTACCCGCGGAGCTGGTTCGGGTCCAGCTCCATTCGAGTGGAGATCCACCCATACTCCACCACATTGTCCTCGGTGACGAGGGCCCGGACGTCTCTTCCCTCGTCAGGATAGGCAAGGGCAGTCATGATCCACTCGCCTTGCTCCTGGGTCACCGAAGTGCGAAGGAAGGATTCTGAGCACAAACCCAAGAGTTAGCAAGAATGTTCCAAGAGGCAAAAAGAAGAAGGGAACGCTAAGTGAAATACTTACTAGGAACGTTGTAGTTCCTCGGAACAGGCACGGAGCTGAAGGGGTCAAAGTTCCTCCCGACCCAGAAATTCTTGTCCTTCCATCCCTCGTAAGAGGATGACAAGTTCGTCATCATTATCTTTTTCTTCTCCCAATGAGCTAGGAAGAAGTACCCCACCTCTGACATCTTGGAGGAGAGTTTGTAGAGGAAGCAGACCTCCTCCGCGGTGAGGTCAACCCCGAACAGCAGCCTCCATAAGATGTACATCTCTGCCATAATCTTGTATGCTTTCGGGTTCAGCTGGCTTGGCGAGAGTCCCAAGTGTGAAAAGACATCGCGGACGAGGGGATGCAGTAGGAGCCGTGCCCCGTGCTTCATTATGGTCTTGTTAAAGGCCACCAGAAAACGGGGCAGCAGGTTGGAGCGCTCCTTTGAGGACATCGCCCAGTTGGTGATGTCCCCGGGCAAGTGGAATTGCTCCCTGATATGTTCTACGTCCTTCTCGGAGTAGGTGGAGACTCTGGCCTCCGCGGCAATAGTAGGGGAGGGCGACGCAGCTACGTCAGCCGCGATCGTTTGTGCTTGTGGTAGCGGTTGCGGAGCGGCTGAAGTCTTCCGCAGTTCGACGGGTGTAGCCTCGACCACATGTGAGCCCAAGGCCGAGGGCTTGGGCCGAGTAGCCGTAACTCCC
Organism: Boehmeria nivea var. tenacissima; assembly: GCA_018132145.1. Lineage (NCBI taxonomy): Eukaryota > Viridiplantae > Streptophyta > Magnoliopsida > Rosales > Urticaceae > Boehmeria > Boehmeria nivea. The sequence continues at coordinate 3,859,888 of CM030875.1, read as the reverse complement.
GAGGATCGCAAGGCCGGGCCACTTACCGAGGGTGCCAGAGAAGAAGCCAGAGCGGTTGAAGCCTTCTTCGCCTTCCCTCTTTTCTTCTTCTTCATCCCTACTGCCGCCGCAGGAGGCGGTGGCGGCGAGGGTGCCACAGGCGAAGCCGATGGCGAGGGGTCGGAGCGCTCGGAAGAGGGCGCAGACCCAAACAGAGTGCCGGACGAGGACGATACAGAGTCGTAGGACATTTTTCTAAAAAAGAAAATCCCTATCAAACACCTCGAAACCCCAAAGAAAAAACTTAAAGACAATGAAACCCTATACTGCTCGGAAAGTAAAAGTGTGAGATGGGTTCGAAGAACTTATTGATATTAAGTGAGTGGTTATGGAAGGAGAATGCCGATAAAAACTTCAAGCGCCGGAGAGTTGAGAGCGAGTTCGTCGGAATATTGAGAAATCGGTAAGCTCGGAATTTCTTAGAGAAATGGTGTTTAAGGCAAAAGTTCGTAAAGTATGAACGCAGAGGGAATTTATAGGCGAAAGGTGGAGATGAAGAGGCGAGGTCTCTTCACGCCTTTTTGCCTCAAACCCCGAGCGTGATTTTGGAACGTCGGATTGGAATCTTCTCCTCTTCATCTAACGGCCAGGGATTTTCGAAGAGAGTCCTATGATTGCCTGACGTCAGCACATCGCATCGGAAAAGGCGGAATCTCAAAGGGTGTCAGGGCATTAACTGCCCGTCACTCAAAAGGCGCGACTTTTCAGGAAAGAAGCGTAACAAAGAAGGAATCCCAGAGGGCGCTGCACGTACCCTCGAGATTGGGAGACAGATGTTGTAGGTGGATTTTCGTCCGAGGTTGTAACTTCGGGGGCGAAATCCCTGGAGAGCAAAAACTACAGGGAGGAGCACCCAATGTCTGTGTACCATCGCCACGTCATCGAGACGACAATCGTCAATAGAGACGGAAGCTGGGGTGGTCGAAGAATGCCTTCACTCCAGAACTCGTGAGGACAGTCGAGGGGAGGGGGAGATGAGGGGGGGGGGGGGGGGGGGGGGGGGAGGGGGGGAGGGGGGGGGGGAGGGGGGGAGGGGGAGAGGAGGCTCCATCGAAGGTGGGGTTCGTCTTGTCACAAGGCCCGAGAAGAAGAGGAAAGGACTGGTCAGGATTAGGGGCTCGACCCGCGAAGCTGGAGACCCCCGATCTTGGATGAAGTCCGGGTAACCTTCAGTCTAGGTCTATCCTTGTGGTGATTGATTGATCAATCCCGATTGTAGGGATGTCTGACAGGTACTGTAGACATCCCGTTCCCAATGTACGACGGCAATTAGTTGGTAACCTACTCCCATAATTCAGGAAGGGTATGGTCGAAGGTGTGTTTAGGTCACCTAATCCCGAAAATTGAGGGATGGTTTGTCAGGCCTCATTAATGTAACCTTCCCCTCTCTCCTCCGAATAGCCTATAAAAGGAAGAGCAGGAGAAGGGAGAAGGGGTTGGGAAAATTTTTACTTGAAATTCTTTGTAAAACAGTAGACTAGCAATATAAAAAAAAAGTGGATGTAGGCTATTACTCCAGTGGGGGGCCGAACCACTCTAAACTCTTTTTGTTAATAGTTCTTCCGGTAGATTCTTCCCATTTCATCGCCGCATCACAACCTAGAGGTGCGGATCACGGCGTTGGTTCAAATTTCACACCAACAACCTATATTTGCTTTTAGGGTGAAGTATGGAAATATTCAGAATTTATATAACAATAAAAATAAATACCAAAACTTTTGAAGTAATTGAGTTTCTAGTCAATTTGTGAATTACTTGTACATATTTTTGGTAACTAAGTGAATTACCACCACTTATCACTATGTAAGTAATTGAATCACCTGGGTAGTTGGTTATATTTTTTAAAAGATTGGGTAATAACTTACATTAATTTTTAAAAATTGGGTATTCACTGTAATTTCTCTTGCTTTTATTACTAAAATAGCCATATATTTGTGTCTAGATTTTTGAGAGTGTAGTCATTAGTTTATTGAATTATGTTTTTATTGTTTATTGCAGACAATATTGTCTAAAATTTTGTGTCTCTAGTCATGAAATTTGTGACTTCTTTGGCTGCATGTTTTTTTTGTTACTTATAAGATATTTTTTATTTAGTAATAAGTTTTGTAAAATTGGTTGTATATGCAATCATTTATTCGTGAGTTGGTTATTTTGTTAATGAATGTTTAATTTTTTTATTGTGTTTATTTCAAATTTTTGAAATTTTGTGACTATAGTCACAAATTTTATGACAGTGTATTTCATTTATTTAGTCACAAATATTATTTTTTTAATCATAAAGTTTTAAATGTTAACCTGATAACTATTTTATTAATATTTAAAAATGTGTGCTATATTTTTTAACCCTTGTTTGGGGTACCCATTTTTCTCATTCCATTCCATTCTATTTTTTCATTTTTTTTCAACTTTCCAAATCTCCAAATCATTCCATTCCATTCTATTTTTTTTCAACATTTTTTTTCAACTTTCCAAATCCTTATACAATATTTTTAAATCTCAACCATTCATATCATCTCGAAATTAGCAAAGTCAAACCATTCTTACATCATTTTTACAAATTATTTTTAAACTATTACAAACTATTTTCAAACCATTTTTTCCATCCCAATAAATGGGATGGAATGGCCAAAATGGCCAAACCAAACAAATGGAAAATATAAGCTAATCCTTTGTTTGGGGTAAACACTTAAACCATTCCATCCCATTTTTTGGGATGGAAAAAAGAGTTTGAAAATGGTTTGGAATGATTTGAAAATGATTTGTAAAAATAATGTAAGAATGATTTGATTTTGCTGATTTTGAGGTAGTATGAATGGTTGAGATTTAAAGATATTGTATAGGGATTTGGAAAGTTGAAAAAAATAGTTGAAAAAAAAATAGAATAGAATAGTTTGAAGGATTTGAAAAATAAAAAAAAATAAAATAGAATGGAACGTGAGAAATAGGTTATACAAACAAAGGGTAAATCTTTAATTGACCCCTAAAACTAATGGGTCTTTTGTGAAAGCTTTAAAAAAAGGCCTATATGTAAAACACTATATCATTGTACTGGGTTTATATTATTTTATTGCTTTCTTTTCCCTGCTTGGCAATTTAGGGCCAGTTTGGCATTGCTTTTGGATGCTGCTTTTAGATTATAAAAGAATCTAAAGCAGTTATAGGCGTTTGGTAAACCTGCTTCTTAAAGAAGCAGGTAACCGTTTCTGCTTTTACGTAGTGTAATTTGAGAAGCAGGTTAAAGGCTGCTTTTCTGTAACCGAAACTGCTTCTTCAGTTTAAATTACTAAAATATCCTTAATTAACTACCCATATTCCCATAAATAATTTTCTAAAATTATTATTTAGTAATTTTACATACCCACACAATTTTAACAGCAGTTTTAAAAATAAAATAACCAAACACCATACATACTTATAACTTCAGCAACTTCTTTCATCAGTACAGTTTGAAGCACTTTTTTTATAAGCACAGCAATGTCAAACTGGCACTAAATCCTTTTGACTTCTTTTTCTTCTCTTAACCGGCGCCAAAAACACAAAAGAAAGAAATGCAGCGAGAAAGAGAGTGAGAGCGACAGAGCAAACAGAGAGAGTAAACCTTCCCTTTTTGTGCTTTGCTCGATTTCGGTGTGGGGAAAGTGAGGGAAGACTGCTCACAAGTCTTGGGTCTCCTTCTCTGCGAAAATTCCTAGGCTTCTCGGGCCCTTCTTCTTCGCCATTTTCAAATAACCAGGGCTTAAAAATTTCAGCCCCAAATCTCTTCACTTGTTCGGCCAAGAGAGAGAAAAGTTATTCTCAACTAAAGGTCTTCTAATAGCAAGTCTTTCGAGGCTACTTTTCGCCGGCCACCATCACCGTGAAACCCGCGACCTTTCCGGTCCCTTTCTCGTTTGGCTCTCCGAGGCTGCTCCCTGCGGGTCTCTTCGTTTAAGGTGAGTCGTTCTTCTATTGTTTTGCATTTCATTATCTCTATCCATTTCATTCTGAAACACTTTTTTTTTTTTCTGCACAGCCACGGCCCCCTTTTTTTTTGGCTTTTGGTCGCTGCCGTCGTCGTGAACCCATTTGGATTTGGTCCCGTTCAGCCGCCGCTAACTATCACCGACACCGTCGAGGTCCCTCGGCTTCGGTTCCCGCTTGCCGACCGTCGTCATTGGAGTTCTTTGGGCTCTGCCTTTTCGTTCGACCTCCGTCGTCGCCAAGAGTTTTTCGAGCTTTGTTCTGTTCGACTGCCGGAAGCTATCGTCGAGGCCGACCGTTGGCGCCATTGTGGACGCCGTTTGGGTTTGGCTCGTCCTCGCCGATCGTATCTATCCAAACTTTTCGAATCTGCTTTCCATTTGGCTCTCAAAAGCCGTTGTTGAGACCGGCCATCGCTGTTGCTGTTGAGGTTCTTTTCGAGTCCATACCCCGTTCGGTTTTTCAAAACCTATCTTCAGTAAGTTTCTTCCTTCGAGGTTCTTCATTCACCATTCTTTGATTATTATTAGGGTAATTGGCGCCCGTGGTCCCTGAACTTGTGTGCTTTATACACTTTAGCCCCCAACCTTTTTTATTAGGCAAAAATCTCCCTAAATTTATCTTTTTTGGCAACAGTAGTCCAACTGTTAAACTTTGGATGAAAGTTTCTCACGTGCCTCTTCTGTGGACTAAATTTAAGACAAACTACCTAAACTACCCTCAAACCCTAAACAATCGGTTGAACAAAGAAAAAGTCGGGAAAAAAAATAGAAAAAAGAAAACTGATATGAACAATATCGATCCATCCCATTTATTCATTCATTATAGACAAAAAAAATAATAATTCAAGTCAAGCAGAAAAAACAATAATACGATTATTGTATTTTCTCCAACCCCTTGCCTTTGATGTGGCAGTACAAGGGGTTTTGTGATATTTACAGGAAAAAGCCTTTTTTAAGGCATTGATTTGAGAAAATTTGGCGAGATATGAGTATGGGAATTAATACCCATAAATCAATTTTCTCAACATATTGAAAAAATAATCAATTTTATCTATTGATCAGTTTAGATGGTTAAAGCATTCAACAAGATCAAAACCGTCAACCCAAAATTTTTAAAACAAAAATTCAAGTCCTCTGACCAATAAATTCAACCCAAAATTTCTAAACCAAAAAATAATGGCCAAAATCAAGCACATCACATATAACTTCACAAGTGACAATCAAAAGTCCAAAATCCAAACTCTTCACACTGTCCTTTGCTCTGCAAATAGTCGACGGAGGCGATAAAGGCGGCAAAACAGAGGCTGAGCTCGGCGGCCGAGAAAGCCACTTAGAAGCGCCTAAAGGTGATGGATTCTGGCCGCGCAGCTCCTCAAGGAGAAGACTATGGAAGGCGGGGAAGCCACGAAGAAGGCGGCGGAGAAAGCGAAGGACTATATAGCGAATAAGGCAGCCAGCGGCGGAGAGGCGAAAGATGCAACGGTGGAGACGGGGAAGGGGGCGGCGCAGGAGGTGGGTTTTGAATCAGAGAAAATGATGCAGTGGTCAAGAAAATTGATTTTTTTTGTTTAACTAAAAGTGTTTGCTTGCTTTTTCTTTAATATTACGTAAGGTGAAGTAGTATCCAAAATTTATATAATAATAAAAATAAATATTTAAATTTTTAAAATAATTAAGTTTTTAGTCAATTTATGAATTATTTGTATATATTTTTAGTAATTAAATGAATTATCATCATTTATCACTATGTAAATAATTGAATTACTTAGATAGTTGATTATATTTTTTTCAAAAATTAGGTACTAACTCACATTAAATTTTAAAAATTGAGTATTCACAATAATTTCTCTATTATATATTTGGGTCTCTTAGAAGCAGGAGGGCATTATGGGAAATTATGATAAAAAAATGACCGTGTGCAAAAGGACGTGAGGGATTCTGTTTAAAATTTAACTTCTGTTATGAATTGGACCATTCTTGCCAAAAAATTAAAATTGGAGGAGATTTTTGCCTATTAAAATAGATTGAGGACTAAAGTGTACATAACTGAAAGTTTGGGGACTATGAGCGCCAATTACCCTTATTATTATTTTTTTTTTTTGGTGTCAACATTTCTTCCACATTTTACCCGAAACTTTTTCGATGATGCTTCCTTTTGGACAGGGCAGTTTCGGATTCCTTCTTCAGAGTCTTCATTCGGCTTTCCTTCTCTTGTGTCATTTGTTGCATCGGAGACTCATCAGGCTCAGCTCGGCTTCGGCAACATCTTTCGATTACCGTCCCTCTTCGAGGTGAGTCGTACCCTTTGCACCTCCTTTTGTCTTTGGCAATTTTTTTTTTTTTTTGTTCTAGATCGGGAACTCATTTCTTTGTGGATAATGGCGGACTGTGGCCCTCTGGGTGCTGGGTTGATTTGGTGATATTTTCGTGTTTGATTTTGGTGAGCTTTACCATTTGAATATCACCTTGCCTTCTTTTTTCTTTTTTTCGCCTTTTGGATTGTTTTGAAACTTGTTTTGGTCATGTTGGGTAGTTCCCGTAATCGTCGTGGTGCTTGATCCCATGTTCTTTAATCTCTTGGGAATCGGTTGGATGCTTGTGATTTTGAAAGTCTGACTTTGAACTTGTCGATAAAGAACACTTGCCGGCCAAAGATCAGATTTGGCTCATTTAACTTCTTTATTTATTTGAAATCTCAACTCTCTAATTATGGAACTTATATACATTTCACCAACCAGAAAAGAAAACTTCCAATTAAAGTACAAATTAAAGATTCTTGTGAGGTCGCAAATCAAACATAACATCTCATTTTTGCTAATCATGGAAGCAGATCTAAATATTAAATCCCAAAAAAATTATTTAAAAAATTTCATTTCCTTAGTTGTATCATATCAAAAATATATATATAAAAAAAACTGTTTCAATCCATAAAATTAAGGGTGAGTTGCAAAAATAGGCCAAAATTAAATGTTTGTTTTAAATGATAGCCTGTGTTTCAAAAAATTAAAAAAATAGCCATGTTACGAATTGTATAACAGAAAAGTGTCACACAAAATATAACAGATCTATAAATATTTGTAAGATATTATTTAACACTTCAAAAAATAATGAGTAAAACTTGAAGTGTTACAAAATATCTTACAAATATTTACAGATGTGTTATATTTTGTGTGACACTTTTCTGTTATACAATTTGTAACATGGCTATTTTTTTAATTTTTTGAAACATAAGCTGGACTTTAAAAACGAAATTTTTTTTTTTGCTATTTCCTACAATTTCTCTAAAATTAACCATATTGATAAAGAACACTTGCCGGCTTGAACTTGTTTCCCTTCGTTTGGACCCGTGCTTGCTCATAAGTTTTGTGTTTGTTGTTGTCGTTTGCACTCTTCGTCTTGACTCGTTGTGTTGAACCATGCTTGCTTTTGTCTTTTAACGGTTGATGCCAAGACTTATCTTTGATTATTTGCCGAATTTAGGCTCTTTGGCCATGACTATTGCGTGTCACGGCATTGCGGCTCGAATCCTCACTCTTGATGATTTGTTTTTTCATATCCTTTTAATCTTTTTTTTTTATTTTATTTTTTTATTTTTAATTTATCGAAGTGTTAGTCAATCACCGGAACACATCATGGATTGAAGCCATAGTAGGTGGTAATGCTAGTCGATATGCTACCTTGCCTACTCTTTCTAAGACCTCGAAGGGCCCGATGTACCGCGGGTTTAACTTTCCTTTCTTACGAAACCTCGTAATTCCTCTTGCTGGAGATATTTTCAAAAATACCTTGTCTCCGACTTCAAACTCCAGAGGGCGCCTTCTCTTGTCAGCATAGCTCTTTTGTCTGCTCTGAGCTGTCTTCATCCGCTCACGAATATTCTTGATTGCCTCGGTGGCCTGTTCCACTAACTCGGGGCCTAAGTATTTTCTCTCTCCTGCTTCGTCCCAGTGTACTGGGGAACGACACTTTCTTCCGTACAGGGCCTCGTATGGTGCCATCTCGATTGTGGCTTGATAACTGTTGTTATACGCAAATTCAGCCAACGGAAGGAACTTCTCCCAAGTCCCTTGGAAGTCTACTGCGCATGCTCTAAGCAAGTCTTCTAGTATTTGTATTGTTCGTTCAGACTGTCCATCCGTCTGAGGGTGGTATGCGGTGCTAAACTTGAGCTTGGTTCCAAGCGCGTTCTGTAGGCTTCTCCAAAACTTGGATGTGAAGCGGCTATCTCGATCTGAGACTATTGACTTTGGCACTCCGTGAAGCCTAACGATGTTTTGAACATACAGTTCTGCTAGTTTATCCATCGTGTAGGTAGTGTTGACCGGAAGGAAGTGAGCACTCTTGGTGAGACGATCAACGATGACCCAGACGGAGTCATGATTTTGTCGAGTTTTGGGTAAGCCGGAGACGAAGTCCATCGTTATTAGGTCCCACTTCCACTCGGGGATCTCTAGTGGCTGTAATGTCCCTGCCGGTCTTTGGTGTTCTGCCTTGACTTGTTGGCAGGTAAGGCATTTTTCTATAAATTCCACCACATTCCTTTTCATGCCTGGCCACCAATATTGTTGTTTCAGGTCTTGATACATCTTTGTGACTCCTGGGTATACTGAATAAGGCGTTTAGTGGGCTTCTTCAAGGAGTCTCTCTCTAATATCGGGGACATTCGGAACGCAGACTCGTCCCTTAAATGTCAACGTCCCGCTTTGACTTTCGGAAAAGTCTAATTGAGGCTTGTTCTTCATCCTTTTTCGGACGTCTTTCAAGAATTCATCCAGGAGTTGTGCCTCTTGTATTTCATTTAATATTATTGGTCGTACTTGGAGACTAGCTAATTTTCCACACACTATCAATAAGTCAAAGTCCACTATTTCCTTGAATAGCTCCTTCGGGAGTCTTTGCAACAGTGCTAGGGTTCCAGTGGGCTTTCGACTTAATGCATCCGCAACCTTATTTGCTTTGCCTGGATGGTAATGGATAGTGAAATCGTAGTCGGTAAGGACTTCCAACCATCGTCCTTGGCGTACATTTAGTTGCTTTTGTGTGAAAAGATATTTCAAGGTTTTGTGGTCAGTGTAGATGTCGCAGTGTACCCCATATAGGTGGTGTCGCCACGTTTTCAATGCGAATACCACAGCGGCTAATTCCATATCATGCGTGGGGTATCTAGTCTCGTAATCCTTCAGTTGACGCGAGGCGTAAGCGATCACCTTGCCGTGTTGTATCAGTACGGCTCCTAATCCTGACTTTGAAGCATCGCATTAAATGGCGAATCCGGTAACTCCTTGCGGTATCGTCAGGACGGGTGCGGTGGTTAATCGTTTCTTCAGCTCCTGGAAGCTTCCTTCACATGGCTCTGTCCAAGTATATTTATGCTCCTTGCGGGTTAAGGCTGTCAGTGGGTTTGCTATCTTTGCGAACCCTTCGACAAATCTACGATAGTATCCGGCTAGTCCCAAGAAGCTCCTTACTTCTGTTACGTTCTTCGGTCGCTGCCAATTCGTAACGGCTTCAATCTTGGTAGGGTCTACTGCAATTCCTTCCTTGGAAACGACGTGTCCCAGAAAGACGACTTTGTCGAGCCAAAATTCACACTTATTGAACTTGGCATAGAGCTTTTTAGATTGGAGCCGTTGCAGCACTGACCGAAGGTGTTGAGCTTGTTCTTCTCTATTCCTAGAATAAATTAAATGTCGTCAATAAAGACGATGACGAACTTATCCAAGTAATCTTCAAAAACTCGGTTCATTAAGTCCATAAACGCTGCGGGAGCGTTGGTGAGGCCGAATGGCATCACTAGGAACTCATGATGTCCGTATCTGGTACGGAAAGCGGTCTTTGGCACATCTTCTTCTCGGATCTTCAATTGATGATAGCCGGACCTCAGGTCGATTTTGGAAAATACAGCGGATCCGGCTAATTGATCGAATAGGTCGTCGATTCGCGGCAGTGGGTACTTGTTCTTTATGGTTGCCTTGTTGATCTCCCGGTAATCTATACATAGTCTCAACGAGCCATCTTTCTTCTTGACAAACAAGACCGGTGCTCCCCACGGGGAGTGACTTGGTAGGATAAGGCCTTTCTCAATCAACTCTTCAAGTTGAGCCTTTAATTCTTTCAGTTCAGCCGGGGCTAGTCGATATGGGGCTCGAGAGATAGGTGCGGTTCCGGGAACCAATTCAATACAAAATTCGATCTCTCGATCAGGTGGCAACCCTGGAAGATCGTTCGGAAATACTGACAAGTACTCCCGAACCACTGGTATGTCTTCCGGCACTGTCTCTCGTTCTTTCGTTCGATCAACAATGTTAGCCAAGTACCCTTGACATCCGCGGTCGAGCAACCTTCTTGCTTGAAGCGCAGATATCGTCGGTGCTAGCCGACTGCGCTGAGTCCCCCGAAACTCAAACGGTTTCGTGTTTGGCGGGTTGAAGTGTACAAGCTTCTTTCGACAATCGATCATTGCATAATGGGTGGTAAGCCAATCCATGCCCAGTATTACATCGAAATCACGCATTTTGATCTCAATTAAATTTGCATAAAGAGTGGAATTTTCGACTCTAATGGGTACATCCTTAAACCAGGCTGTGGAGTTATAGACATCCCCTGCGGGGGTGACCGTGACAAAAGGAGTACTTAGGATCTTTCTACAACCCTCTAGTTTATTGCTAAGGTGTTTGGCAATATATGAGTGTGTCGCTCCTGAGTCGATGAGCGTATAAATTACAAGGTTTGAGACTAGTAGCTGACCTGCAACGGACGTGGAAGGGCCATCTTCGATATCTCCCTCATTCAAGCTATAAACTCTCGCATTTGGCCGACCGCGAGGTGTTGATTCTGGTGCCTTGGCAGGTGGCTTCTTGCAGTTACGGGCAATATGGCCCTCTTGGCCACAGTTGTAGCAGCCACGGGTCGTTCCGTAACGACACTCTCCGGAGTGGGCTTTATGGCATTTCGGGCACTGTGGGACTACGACTGTCTTTTCTCCTTCATTCTCTTCTCGCGGCGTCCAACGCCCTCTCACACTCCTATTGTCTGTTCTGTTCTGTCCCCTCTTGGGGTTTCTACTTCTTCCTCGATTCTCAGTCCTTTGGCTGGGTTCTTCTCTGTTGAAGTTTTGCTTCCGAAAGTTGTATTGGTTATCCCTGCGAAAACTTCCCGAACGGGACTGAAAATGTCCCTTCTTCTCATACTTATTGTTCCTAGTATATCCACTGACCGGGCGGTCCGTCTTGTTCGTCACTTCCTTGGTTCCTGGCTTGTCCCATCCGTCGTTGCGAAGGGCTCTCTGCACTACATCAGCGTAGGAATTAGGTCCTTCCCTACCGCTATCCACTTGTTTGACTATCTCGGTTCTCAGTCCGAGCATGTACTTCATCTTCCTTGCGTCATCTGTGGGAACTATGGTTGGTGCAAACCGTGCTAGTTCGTCGAATTTGGCAGTGTATTCTGCCACAGACATTGCTCCTTGTCGGAGGTCCACGAATTCTCTAACCTTGCTAGCCAGACGGGCTTCACCAAGGTACTTGTCGCGAAAGAGCCTCGCAAAGCGTTCCCAAGTCACGACGTTAACATCCTCAGTTTGTGCAACCACTTCCCACCAACACATTGCCTCTTTATCCAATTGATTAATGGCGCAAGCTACTTTCTCAGCATCGGTAAGTCCCATATATCTGAAAATATGCTGAAGGCGCTTGATCCATTCTTCAGCGGTCGCGGGATCGGGGGTCCCGTCGAATCGAGGTGGCTTTTGGCGCCTAAACCTTTCGTAAGTTGGTTCTCCAACTTGGTTGACTCCTCTAGGGGCTTCAGGCTCCCCTTGGTTTACGGTTGGGTGGGCCGGTTGATTAGGTACTGGTAGGTCTTGGGCTGCCGGTGCCGGGGGCACAGGAGGTTGCCTAGTCAAGTCGTTGAGGCGGGTGAGGAGTTGTTCAAGGGTCGTGGTTTGCGTACGAATCAACTCGTCTCTTTGCTGTGCCGTGTCATGTTGCTCTTGTAGCATCCGGCGGACTTCGTCCAGTTCACGGCGAACAGCTGCTGGAATTGCTCTGGGCGGCATAATTCACGGGTTTTCAGTGGTAACCTACAGGCACGCATTTTGTTAGTCCCTTGACTTTGTCAACTTCCTTAAATTACTTATTATTTTTGAACAAGCAAGCAACCAAGATTGAATGGAAATATATATATAGGTATAATTTTATTTTATTTTATTCTTCTCTTTTTTTTTTTTATTTATAAGGGTGGCTATTTCTGGCTTATAATAAAGTATCAAACATAGACCAACATTCGTTTGTACAAATATATATATATATATATATATATATATTTCGATGGTAATTGATCATAGTAATAATTGGATCACAATACTTATAAATTTCTGATTCTTTGTATTAAATTGGGAATATGTAAGTCTAGGCTATGAGGCCTTCCATTTAAAATTTACCCAATTACATATCGTACTGCAAAAGAAAATAGAGTTATAATAGCCGAATAGTAATAGTAATAGGGTTGCTTCTCCTGGAGCAAAAGTCAAGGTCATAACAAAATGCGCTTCATCGAGCGTACAAATCCTATCTAGGTAGTAAAGCTTAAAGTCATCTAATCGTCCTGGTGTGGCGCCGGATCAGCATCATCGTCGAGTTCCATATCGGTGTCGTGCTCGGAGGGGTCCTCTTCTTCTTCGGAGCTATCGTCTTCGTGTTGTGCTGCGACCTGTGGGGGTTCCACGTTTTGTGCGGGGGCCAATTGATCGGGCTGAGCAGGAGCAGAAGGTCCTGGCATATCGCGATTTACGGTTGCTAGCTGAGGTGGTATATGCGGGTTACGCGCAAAACGAGGACGACGATTCTCCGGCCGAGGAATCGGAGGGTAGATTTGGTCAGCGTACTCAATGTAGGCTATCCTCATGGACTCAAAGGTCCGAAAAGGTGGATGCGGGTGAGGAGGTTGAAAATATGGGTGGATACCTCTCGAGAAGACCTGCATACAAAGTAGGCCTCTGATGCCGGGTTTCGGGTAGGTGTTCACCATCTCGTCGATAAAGCGGTCACTATACGCCCGGATGGTCTCTCCACCACGCTGGTAGAAACGATCGGCTCGGCGAGTCCACTCGGTCATGTCGTCGATCTCATGAAAAGCGGTGGACATACTTATGGAGAAAATAACCCAATCGTTCTCATGTCCCATCTGAGCCTCCCTCTCGTGCCAGTGTTGGAGGGCGGGTCCTCGGAGTAGAGTCTGGGCGATGTCGACTCGGTATTCTTCTGGAATCCTGAATGACCTCATCCAGCTAAGAGTCTGCATCTCCCAATCTCTGAAAGGCATAGTGTTCTCCTCTCCGGAGTACGTGGTCGCATGGGGCGGAACAAGACCCATGTACTCGGCTAGGGCCTGGAGAACTGGGACGGGTCCAGCCGTGCTATGCTGGCCCGAGTCTGCCGATGGCGTGTTTGACGGTTGATTCACCTCAGACATCCTGCATCGTCGTTTGTCAGAAAAGTTATATATATATCTACACGCATACTGGGAAAATACACTCTAGAACCCTAACTAATAGAAAGAAACTACTCTTGGTGCATTTCTACTTGCTGACGAGGAGGCGTGTGTGGCGAGTCTTCAGAATCGGCTAAACCCGGGCTCTGATACCAAAAATTCTGTCACGTCCCAGCGCTAGGCCGTAGGCCGCGACAGAGGGGTTTTCTTTCTATTATCTACTATAATCTTACTTAAATACGTAAAACATAAATTACTTTATAACATAACGAGCTCGTGTTTTTTTTTTTTTTTGTAATACGAAAGTTTAAATCTCTTTCCTTAGTCAAAACACATCCACCTGACTTCTCTTGAGTTCAGGAAAAAGAGCCACCGTTTTCTCTCAAGTTCGGGGCCTCGGGATTCAGTCCCGGTCTCAACATTACAACAATGTTCTCAAAATATAATGCGGAATTAAAAACATATAATATGCCACGGGAATTCATTTCTTCTTCTAAAATGCCACACACACCGCCCGCCGCCAGCTCGTAGTCCTGTCACTGTTCAACTTTAGCTTTTCCCTTACCTACAACACCAAGGAAAACTAATGAGTTGATAAACTCAGTAAGGGCAAACTATACTATCTTAAATATGCAATGCAATGCAACAACAATACAATCCATTCAAACCAAAATGCAATAATGAAAAGAGTCTGATCGTCTCGGGACGATCAAACTCTACTGTTACCATTCTTTCTGTGAGTTGCCACTTCTAGAGGCTACTCTTCTTTCTTTCTTTCTAGCATTACTTTTACTGTCGTTACAGTAGTTGTTACGCTTACGTGATTGATGTCTGGGATCCACTGATGGTAACTGCTTCTTTCTAAATGTGCGCACCACGGGGAGAGGGCCAAGTCTCCCATATCATCAACAATGACCTTGTCCCGAAGGACGGCTCTCACTAGGAGCCTGGCAGTACCATCGACGTTAATTTTGTTTTCTATACTTCTACGTTCCATCATGATCTCTCTCTCTTGGAGGATCAGGAACTAGATAAGAGGCGTTAGAGTTTTCTAACGATCACATAAAACACAACATTTGGACTGCTCAAGAGTCCTTGTAGTTTTAGCCTCTTATCTCGGGTACTATGACCCGCACGTACTATTTCGGGATTTCAACAACTAACAACAACAAGGCTCGGTTGTGTTTTAGTCTTAATCTTACTCGGGTTAGAACCCGGCATCATTACACGCACGGTTCAAGTCCCGGCAGTATTAACATTTTATTCTTGTCTTATTCTAGTATTATCACATAACAAGACATGACAGTACATTGTACGTTCTTTTATGTTCGTATTTTCTCTTTCACTTTTGTTTCTCGTTCTAGGGTTTCACTTCGGCTTCTTTACTTCTTTTAAACAAAGCATGCATATAGTTAAGCGTTTCGAGATGTGTAAGTAACAGCCTAACATACAAGCACATTCACACACAACTTGGTGCCGTAGGTGCATTGCCACTTACCTTGTGTAAGCGTTGAATCTCTCGAATTTCTTCGAGTGTCACTTGCGAGCTCCGACCACTTGTTCTTCTTTAGTCCTTTAAATAAAAAGGAACTACTCTCGTTAGTTTGCTTATTTCATTGACTGAGAGCGAAGCTAATTTTTCTAAACTAGACACAGCATTGCTCCGGACTCTTCTATATATATAGTCTTAGTAACTCTTCTCGAGGGTTTCCTAATCGAAACATACGGTTGACTTAGGCTCGGGATAGAACTTTCACGGACTACGAGTCCGGACCGAGCCTTGGTCCACTTGACCAATTTTTCTCCTTCATCGTCTCTTTAAAATCATTTATTCTTAGTATAAGGATTAACAAATTTTACTATAATTCTTAAGATTTCAAAGCGTTCGTTTAGCTCGATATTTGGTTTCACTAGAACGCAACATTTTAGGTTTTGAAATCTTTCTTTACTAGGGCAGTAGCTTCTAGGTATTCAAGGGTATTTATCATCCTTATATTCACCGTCATCGAAGCGTAAAAACTCCACGTTGATAGAATTAGTTATATTAAGGTCGTTTTGTTACTACACTAGCGTTAGGGTTTAGAACTCGCCATTTTAGGCCAAGACCTTTGGCGTTCTTTTTACCCATGCTAATTACATTAAATGGACAGTAACTTCTAGGTATTTAAGGGTATTTATCATCCTTATATTCACCATCATCGAAGCATTACAATATTCATCACCATTCTATCTTTTAAAACGACGTATTTTTCGAACTACTCACGGTTTCACCAAACCGATCACGTAGCATCTTTATTTTGAAAAATCTATTTTTCTAACTCTTAAATACATTAAGGGCAGAGAATAAGAAGATGAATATGGGTTCATAGTCCATTTTAAATTTCTCAAAGAGTTTAGGTTCGAAATCATTCAAAAATCCTAGTTCATGTTTTCCACGGTTCTCACGGTTTCGGTACGACGATCCGTTGGAAATCGTCGTACCTTAAATCCTTTTAAAAATACATCCATCACTTTATCAAAGCATGCAAGGGCAGATATTAAAGCATGTAAAAGATAAAAATGGCCCAAAGTAAACATGCATGGCCGAGACACACACACAACACCACAAAACGCCGTGCACACACACACACGAGCTTCGAAAGCTAGGGATTCTAGCTTAGCTCGGATCTACCATCAAGCATGCTAACATGCAACTAAGCTATTACAACATTTCTCACCAAATACATCCAGAGGCTTAACATAAATGAAAACCAAGCTCAACTAACTAAAATTATAAGGTTTAGAGGTTCTTATACCTAGCTTTTCTCGGTTGAGATTTTGGTGGTGTTCTATGTGTTGTGTTCGGCTTGCTCCCACTTTCTCCACCTCAAGATCAAAGCTTGATGCTATGATGGTCTAGGGCAGAGGAGAGACGGTTAGGATGAGGGTTAGAGGTAAGAGGAACTCATCAAAACAACCATGCATGTCATTCTTGAAAAGCTTACCTAAGTTCTCAAGCACAAATCTTCAACTTTCCCTCTTGTTTTCCTACTATGGCCGAGCTTCTCTAAGGGTTGATCTTCCAAGATCAAACCTTGTGAACCTTTAGGTGGTCTAGGATAGAGGAGAAAACTTGTTTTAGGAGAGTATTCAAGGAGGGAAAACCGAATTTAGAGTACATGCAAACTAGTGTTTTACCTTAGTGTGACTATGAAGCTTGAAGGCTTTGATTCTCCTTCCCTTCCTTGCAAAACCGACCACCTCTCTCTCTCCAACTCCAAAACTCTTTCCTTTCTCTCCTCTCTCTCTCTCTTGCTCGGCCTCTCTCTCTATTTTTCAGAAATGGGAGTCTAAAATGAGAACAAGAAGTGTATGGGTTCTATTCATAGGCAAATGAGAAGCTTGGTTAACAAGCTCTAAATTTACACTTTCTCTCTCTCTCTCTCTCTCTAAAATCCGACCCTCTCTCTCTCTCCTTCTCAATTTCTGTTCATATTTCTTATTTATTAATTTGTTTACTTAATTGGCTGCACTAATCTCGGCCATTAGTTCAAAAATTAGCTCATCCAATGGCTCAAAGCAAGGAAGAGCATTATCATTACACTATGCCTCTTCACTCAATATTTTCGTCTTATTCATTTGTCTCACTCTTGGCACTAATCTCTCACCTGGTTGGTCCACTTTAATTCAGCTTATTTAGCTAATATTGCTGCACCATGGTCGAATTTTGCCACTAATAATATTGTTCCGACGTTGCTAATCACCAAAATACGAACCGTTGTATTTTCAGTATTTTCCAATACTGTGTGGGACGGTTCCAGTCTAAAAATTTGACAGATTATATCTCCGTCACTGTCTAATTAATCTAATAACATATATATATTAATCTAGGGCTATGATACCCTCGGAAAAATTCCGAGAGTTGCTTTAGACGCGACGGTGACTATACCGTCCTCTTTTTTTATTTTTGCTGTGTTTCTCAACTTTCTACCTTTATGTATTTCTATGTCGCCGAGACTTTAACGAGGCTATGATTGACTTGAATGTATTCCTTTCATAGGAATATAATTCTTATTTTGAAATTCTAGTGGTCGTTTCAGCTCGCTCTCTGTGAATTTTCCGTTGTTTACGGTAATTTCACGACTTTACCGAAATCTTCTCGTTTCGGATTCGTTTTAGCTCAAAATGACTTCAAATTTCAAACGATGACTAATCATGTGACTTTGAGTCATTTCCTAGCCTTAGAAAGTGAATTCATCCATACATTTTCGTTTTTACCTAATTTGGGGCAAAAATGTAATTTTTTGAAAGTTCAGGGCTTTTGTGCAATTAAGTCCAAACTAAGCCGAACCTTATTTTTAAACCCACTATTTTGTAAGGTATATTTTTCTAATTTATGCGATCAACAAGAAATCATATTTTCATTCTTTATTTATGATTCGAGATAAGATTGAAAAAGTTCAAACAAAAGGCTATATTATAATCCTTTATAATGTTTACACCCCGGCTTTGAGTGAGTAGGATAACCCCCGGGATGGGGTTTACATTATAGGATTTTAGTCATTTTCCATTGCCAATGAGAGTTTGAGTGTATCATCATCAATCTTCGCATTGAAAATCTTTCTAAAAGTTTGACAACTCACAAACTGATGGTATCGGCAATAGCGGAGATACTTCTTGTCATCTTCAGTAAGCTCTGAGTTTGCCTCTAATGGTTTCACGATTCCATCTTCAATCCATTGGTCGAGGACGGTAAAGAACTCTTCGTCCGTGGAAGGTACTGCCGGACACTTGTGGGATCGCTCTTTTTCTTGATGAGCAACAGAAGATGCAATATTCCTTTGCTTTTGGAACTCTTCAACAAGATAGCCAATTTCAGCATCTTTGCATGAGTCATTGCGTTCTTTTTTATGGGCGCCTTGAGGCTTCAACGATAATTTTGACTTCTTATTGACAACTGCAAGTACTTGTGGTGCTTCCATTTTGTCAAACTTTCGACCACCATGATGTAGTGATGTTAATTCCACCGAGGTAGACGTTTTTCTTGCGGCTTTAATTAGCTTGGAGAATTGACTAATTGAAAGGTTTTCAAGGTGGACTTAGTAATCAGCGATGATATTATTGATGCAGATATCTACCAAGTCTTGCTCGTTTTTCTCTTCATAACAGTCGAGAGTAAGGTCTCGGAATCTCTATATAAATTCTTCCTCACTTTCGTCGTGTCTTTGCTTCATGTTGCTGAGGTGGATAATGGTAGTCTTTTCTTCATTTTTAAAATACTTTCAGCAGAACTTGACCACCATTTCGTCCCAAGGTTTGATAGATCCTGGTGTGAGTGTAGTATACCAAGTGTATGCTCGATCAATGAGGGATTTGGAGAATTCCCTTAACCGAAGATAATAACTTCCAGCATGTTGGTCAAGTGAATCGATGAAGCGACTAATCTGCTCCTTCGGGTTCCCTTTCCTTCCGTTAAAGAGAGCAAAGCATGGAGTTTCATATCCTTGTGGAAAAGGCATCCGGCATAACTCCATCGAATATGGTGGCAATGGGATGAACTTGAAATCATCCGTTGAGGACTTTTGTAATTCTTGTTGGAGTAGCGCAATGACATCCTTTTGTATTAGGAATGACTCTTGGTCTTTTAACATTATTATTGAAATAGCAGGCTTCGGATTAGGAATCGCCGATGGAGTAGACTGGAATTGCTCTTGGGTAATAGGAACAATCTGGAGCTGCCGATCAACATATTGGACAGTTTGAGGTTGTTGATGCAGCATTGAAGTATCTTGATATTGCATATAAGCAACTTGGTGCTGATAAAATTGATTATGATGGGAAACTTGTTGTTGTTGATGATTTGCATATAGGTTTGCCATAATTAGGGCATGATTCCAAAGTGCCGGAGCAGTCTGCTGCTACTAAGGATTTGTTGTATTGTGCAACCACTTATAAGTTATCACTGAAGGATTATTTTCATTAATCGCTTGTTGGCTATTAATATATTGTTCAGGCTGGCTTGAAGCATTGACGGCTAGCTGGTTAATAATATTTTGGTCTAGCCGGCGAGCATAATGAATAGCTTTTTGATTTGAAGCAACGACGACTGGCTAGTTGATGACATATTGGTCCAGTCGGCTTGCATTGTGAATAGCTCGTTGAACATGAGCATCGGTGACTGGCTGGTTGATAGCAGGTTGGTCCAGCCGGCTAGCATAATGAACATCTTGTCGATTGTAAGCAACAACGGCTGGCTAGTTGATGATAGGTTTGCCCAGCCGGCGTGCATTATGAACAGCTTGCTGATTGGGAGCAACGGTGACTGGCTGGTTGATGACAGGTTGGTCCAACTGAGGTGCATTATAAACAGCTTGCTGATTAGAAGCGACATCGACTGACTGGTTGATGTCAGGTTGGTCTAGTCGACATGCATTGTGAACAACTCGCTGATTTAAAGCAACGACGACTGGCTGGTTGATGACAGGTTGGTCTAGCCGGCGTGCGTAATGATCAGCTTGTTGGTTAGGAGCAATGGCGACTGGTTGGTTGATGACAGGTTGGTCCAGCTGACGTGCATTATGTACAGCTTGCTGCTTAGAAGCAACAATGACTGGCTAATTGATGACAATTTGGTCCAGTCAGCGTGCATTATGAATAGCTTCCTGATTAGAAGCAATGGCGACTGGCTGGTTGATAACATGTTGGTCTAGTCAGCGTGTATTGTGAATAGCTCGCCGATTTGAAGCAACGGCGACTGGCTGGTTGATGACAGGTTGGTCTAGCCGGCATGCATAATGATCAGCCTATTGGTTTGGAGCAACAGCGACTGGGTGATTGATGACAGGTTGGTCTAGTTGGCGTGCATTGTAATCAGCTTACTGATTAGAAACAACGACGGCTGCCTGGTTAATGATAGGTTGGTCCAGTTAGCGTGCATGTGGCTGGCTGGTTGATGATAGATTGGTCCAGCCGGCGAGCTTCTGCAATGTTATGAACTTGTTGATGTGGCACCGTAGTGCTCTGATATTGCATAATGGCAGCTTGATGCTGCTGATATGATGTTGTATTATGTAAGTGTCCTCCCATGTTGGGGGGTAGGATCATGATAAGTGGGCGCCTGATGATGTATTCAGCTCGTCGTTGATCATAATGATGTATATCAAGTATAATAGTATGCGGATACCCCTGACCAGAGTCCCGAGGCGCCATAGTAGTATGCTGCTGCTGCTGTTGATAATTCACCGTTGCGGGTAAGATTTGCATATTAGAATGCTTAGCGGTTGGAGCGGCTTGTAATAGATGCCTCAGAGCGGGAATACCGATGTCAATAGCTGGCTAGAGAACAGGTTGGTCTAGCTGTTGATACGTAGTAATAACATGTGCCAGGTGGGATTCACTGCAGTCACCATCACGCTCGGTGTAAGATACTCCCGATTAGCTTTCATCTCCGATGGATAATATGGCATGGCGGGATTTTGTTGAATGTCAACCGCCGGCAAAGTATGAGCAAGTTGGGTATCGTCCCCCTCTTCGTCAGAGCCTTCGACAATGTCGCGAAGGTCTCGTAGTGAGTCGAGTATGTTTGCTTGCTCCTGCCTCATGGCTTGAATGGCTTGCACAACACTAGTCATCGGTTCCTCTTGTTGAGATTCACGTCGGCCATGCGAAGATGTACCGTGGTTTTGTCTTTCCACTTCACACTTAGACTCAGTCATAACAAGAATTCGAGTAGCTCACCTCCCTAGTGGAGTCGCCTTTGATGTGGGGGGTCTTTGTGTTGAAAGACTTACTGTATGCAGATTCGGCCCAATTCCACAATTAAAGACTTACCCAACGGAGTCGCCTTTGATGTGGGGTGCCGTATCCGCATCGTATGACAAAGAGATGAGCATTGGGCTTGGCTCGTCATATTTGGGCTTTGGGTATGATAAGGCACTGGATTTGAATCGGTGGCCCGCTTTCCACGAATCCGGTGATGGTTTCTCCCACAGTGAGATGCTGGATGGCGAGCTGGAGTGACAACCATGTAGGGAAGCACTCTTACCCTATACTATGTGAATTAGTATTTGCAAAAAGTAAAAAGACAGGCGGGTTGAAGAAACCTCGATAACAACAGCGGTACAGGCCGTGCGGGCCGATGAGGAATTTAAAAGACTAAAATGTAAATTACATAAATGTAAATGACTGAATAAGCAAAGAAAAAGTACAATGTTGGGACAACATATGGGTCAAATCCATGATCGCTGACTGGAGTCACGTCACTGGGACAACACGAAGTCAAATCCACAAATGACGGTTTTGGATTATAAATAAATATGTATATATGTATAATATAATATGATACTTATTATGTACCTAATTTATAATATATAATATTGTAGATGATAATGTCGTATAAGGCGTATATAGTATATATATATGTATATTATATTATAGTAAAGTATAGTATAGTATATTATAGTAATATAGTGTAGTAGTATAGGATAATATTATAGTACAATAGGAAGGATGATAATGAGATAGATGTAATGGATGAGTTATGATATATAATGAATTAGTATAATATGTATGAATAATGATGTGGTCTAGTTGAATAATCATGGACCAAAATATAATATAGTGAGCCTAAACTATATATTAAAGCATATGGGCCCTAAATATGATTAAGCTAAGTGGGCTAAGATATATATAACATTAATGTAAGTATATGATCAAAGAAACATGGGTAAAGCAACATTAAAACATGACATAGATAAAGTAGGCTCGGATTGATAGACATATGGTGGCTTTGGGTCATTTCGGAAGCCTAAACACTATATCTAAGTCAAAATAACGATTGAGCTTTATGGTATACTCATTAGGGGACTATTTAGAAGTGTTAATTTCATGTATTAGTATTATTTAAGCCACGAAAACAGCCATTGAGTCTGGAAAAAGGGGCAGTTTTTTAAAATGCTTGTTTTTGTGTAAAATAAGTACTTCTTTTGCTCACAAAAATAAAAAAAATATATAATATAGCATATACAGATCATGGGTAATAGAAATAAGTGATTAATAACTCATTAAGACACACTTAAATGGATTTATTTGGTGTGTAGAACCAAAGGGGGCAGATTGTGTCTTTTGGCTAAAAATGATGCACAAATGTAATAATGCATATTTAAGTATTATATGACAATAATATGTTATAAATGATGTAGTATAGGCATGTTAGTACTATATTTAAAGTAGTGAAAGTATGACAAATGTTATGGTACCCAAAAAATTGTACTAAAATGAAGTGAAAAATATCATATGAAAATAGTGAGCAAATAATGACTTAATGATGATAATAAACATGATGAGACTAGAATATTTGTTTTAATGGGAAAATGATTGTCGAAATTTCGGCAAAGTAACGGCGTATTATAGATAAAATTTCAAAAATTTGAGAAGAGTATCATTAAGACATAAGTTAGACAAAATATTTATTATGATGGCTGTCAGGACTTTTGAAAATCTTTCGGGAATTTTGATAGCATAACGACGTATTTTAAGAAATGCCTTTGAAATTTGAAAGAGCAATACTAAGACATGGTCTTGTCATAAAAATTTAAACATTATAAGGACATAATAAAAGCGTAAAAAACGGGCCAAAATAGAGAAATATAGCAACAAAGTGCAAGTATAACAAAATAGTACCATAATAAGCCATAAAATAAATAAGCATGAAAATAACATAAATGGGCATAAAATATTAAGTAAAAGAGTAGGAGTAAATGTAAGGTAAAGTAAAGGAATAAAAATAACATCCCTAGTAGTGGTAAATAGTGGCTTGAACATCACAATATTGAAAAGTGTGGAGTAAATATCATGATTGGAAGGATTTTGACTATTTTGGATTATGGTGATCATGTGGGGACAAGAGAATGATTGAGAATGGCACTAAAAAGCCTAAAAGCTGCTGGAAATGATTGGGAGAAGTTGGTGGAAAAATGCGGTTTTGGGAGGATTTTGGTTGGAGGAATTCTAGAGAGAGAAATGGACTTTTTGGAGCTTTTTGGAGAGATAGAATGTAGGTGGCTTATAAGGGAGCTTATGGAGTGAGAATGCGTGTTAAAGTGGGGTAGAATGTGTGTTGAGTTGTGTCAAAATGTGTGGTGGGGACCCTTATTTATAGAGAGAAAGCATGCCTTTCCTAGTGTTGTCAAAATTATATTTTTTTCGGCGGTTCATTTTTTTTTCCTTTTGAGGTAACTTTTTTAATTAGAAAGTTAGGATATGGTAAGGACTTAACTTTAACCATAAAATAATTGAGGTTGCAACTGTCTTTTGATGAGAAATTATCATTTCATCCTCGTATTGCTTAGTGACTAAGCAAAAGCTACATGGTGACCAAGCAAAGCAAAGCAAGCTTATTCTTATCTATTTTTCTTCTAGAAACTAGATTAATGGGGCTGAAGGAGAGTCTATGTGGACGGTTTTGGTGGAAGAATTTCTTAAAATAGATGACAAAAAAGAACCGCCGACAGGTCAGCAGTTTCGACCAATCACAAACTACCTACTAGGCAGGTTTGGATGACTTGGCATTTTGACTTTTAAAATGTAAAATAATGATAGGATGACCATATATGTGAATAGTCAAGGTTAGTATGGGCCTAACTGAGCTAAATTAATATTGGATCTCATCATAGATTATTTTTGAAAAATAACCCTTTTTTGGTTATGAATTTTTTAGAGATATAGACTTGGACTTAAATACATTTGATCACATGGCATATTTTGTGATGTACAAATAGTTAAAAAAAATGAGGTTAATTCATTCTTTAATCCACTCAAATAAATCACACTTTAAAATTATATTTATGAATTTCCCAAGTAAATTTATAAACTTTCAAGAATGGCCTTATTTGTTGGCTTTACCTTATATTTTGTGCCTTTCACTCCAAAACCCAATGTAGCACCCCTTGAGCGGCTTGGGACCTTGGATTAAATAATTGTGTGCTAATTGTTATTTTTTTGATAAAAATATCTCATGTTGTAAAATATGTTATTTTGGTAAAAAATATTCATAAAAGTGAAAATATTAGCGCACAATTATTTAATCTTTAAGATAGTGAATTCATACTCACATTGGTTTGTTGGGCCTTAGATGGGCTTTTGATAGGCCTTCGAGGCCCGTGTAATTTATTTTTCGGGCTTGGGCTCAAATTATGGTTTGTTAAATTTTGACCATCAACAATGTGTGTGCACCAATTCACTTATTTAATGAGATTAAATTTGGGATTAAATTTAGCAACGATTTACAAAATTAAAAGGCCAAATGTGATATTTAGAGATTTAACAGTTAAGTTTAAAATATCACAATTGATTTTATTTATGATTTTAAATTGTTTAAAATTATAAAACTTAGTTTTTTTTAATAGTTAAAATTCACTAAGGATTATAAGGCAAGAGTTGCTTTATAATTATATAAATATATTGCAAAATAATGATTCAAAAAGGGCAATATGAGTACAACACCATGAGATTTTAGTAGAGCCTCGAGACGTTTTGATTTTGTCCTCCCTATGGAAGGTGTCTATTATTTTCAATAACAAGGTTGTCTTTCTTGAGATAAAATCTTAAGATATATTTTAGAATTGACCTACTCTACGACGGTAATTTCTAATTTAAATCTAATAGATTTGATTTGATGGGTTACACTCATAAAAAAATAATTAAATTAGTTAATTATTAGAAAATATGAGATATTTTGGTAATATTTAATAATTGAGATAGTCTCATCTTAATTAGCAATCTTATGACCTACCTTACGACTACACTTGGTTATTGTGATTAATATTCCTTAGCCTATAAATAATAATATTTTTTGTGTGTGTTAACATTTGCATTCATGCATCATATTTAATTTGGCTTAAATTTTCTTGCGATATTTGTGCAATCATTTATTCAATAAAATTTTTTATTTAATTTTCAGCAACTATGTTGAAACCCTATATTTTTACTTCTCGCTTGTAGAATTTTAATTGATGATAATTTTGCAAAGTGGAAAAGCAACATGAACATCCTCTTGATTAATGAAAACTACCACTTTGTCCTTAAGGAGGCATGCCCTCCAGAACTTGCGGCCAATGCGTCTAGGAATATCCTAGAAAACTATAATTGATGGGTTTCGGCCAATAATAAGGTTTGTTGTTTTTTGCTGGCCGCTATGAATGAAGTGCTTTGATCTAAGCATGAAGACCTCAAAACTACTGCTTAGATTCTGACATCTCTACAAAAGATGTTTGGTAGGGCTGTAAAAAAATAACCGAAAAACCAAAAAACCGAAAAAACCGAACGAAAACCGACTTTAAGTAACCGAAAATTCGGTTTTTACTTTTTAAAAATGCATTTCGGTTTTAAAACCGAACCGAAACCGAACATTCGGTTCGGTGTTCGGTTACAGGGTTTTAAATTTCGGTTATAATCGAATTATAACCGATTATATATAATATATATATTTTTTGTTATTTGGCAACAACAATAGTGCGTTGGTGGAGTGGAAACCTCCACACTCCTATTTCTCTCCCCACATGCCCAACCAAGGTTCAAACCCCATCTGCAGCAAGAGTTTTGTGAAATTTTTTTAACAAAAAAAAAACTTAGTTATGCACTTGCCAAGGCTCGAACTTGTGAGTTGCCAGAAGAAAAAGACTTAAAATCTTCAAGATTACCACTATACCAACATGCTTTGTTAGTCATATTTTAACATAAATAATATATATATATATATATAATATCTTTAGTTTTGTATTTTTTTTTCAAATTCGGTTATAACCGAATTTAACCGAACCGAAACCGAATATTCGGTTTTAATTCGGTTTGGTTCTACTGTTATTAAAATCGGTTTTCGGTTCTTTATTTTAAAAGACCGAATAATTCGGTTCGGTTGATTTTTTCTTTAAAAACCGAACCGAACCGAATCGATTTCACCCCTAATGTTTGGTTACCCATCAGAACAAGCCTGTCACGAAGCTGTCAAAGCTATTATGAACATCAAGTTGAAGAATGGTTCTTCGGTTTGTGAACACATTCTGAAAATGATTAATCTTTTCAATGAGGTTGAAATCAATGGAATATTGTTGAGAAAACTCAAGTTGGGATGATTTTAGAGACTCTTTCTCATGCCTTTCTTCAGTTCAGAACTAACTACTTGATGAATCATAAGAGTTATAACCTGACGGAAGTCCTAAATGAGCTGCAGACATTTGAAACCCTTATAACTGATAAGAGGGAAGGCAAATGTTGTTGAAGCAAATATAACTGAGAAGAAAGCTTCATCTTCAAAGTATAAAGAAGAAGAAGAAGAAGAATGTGGATAAACTTAAGGACAAAAGGAAAGGCCAGATCCATAAAAAGAAGAAGAGAAAGGCTACTGAGTCTAAAGCAAAGAAAGGAAAATGTTTCCATTGTGACATTGAAGGTCACTGAAAAAGAAATTGTAAGAAGTACCTTGATGATCTGAAACAGCGAAAAGAGCAACAACAAAGTAAATTAGATTTGCTTGTCATGGAAAACTGCTTAGTTGAGTATGATATCTCAAGTTGGATTATTGATTCAGGGGCATCTAACCGTGTTTGTTATTCTTTACAATTGTTTTAATCATATAAGGATATGGAAGATTGAGATTTCACTATGAGAGTGGGGAATGGAGCAAGGCTTTCGACAACAATAGTACAGACAGTGCGACAGTCTTTTATGAATAATAAATATTTAGTTTTAAATGTTTATTGTATTCCGAAGTACAAATGGAATTCAATTTCGGTTTCAAAGTTGCATGAACTATTATTTTCAGCTACATTTGATGTTGACTCAGTTTCTAACTCCAAAAATGGATTGACGATTTGTTCTGGATATATGGAGAATCGTCTTTAGTTTATTAGTCCTATTTCCAACAATTTGTTTAACACCGAAATGTTTAAAGTTGCTGAACCAATGCCTAAGAGGAGAATTCTGATAATAACAAATACTTATGGCATTTAAAGTTCGGTTATATCAACCTGAATAGGATTGAGAGACTAGCAAAGGATAGCTCTTTAAGATAGCTAAAAGTTGGCACTCTACTAGTATGTGAATCTTGCAATAAAGCTATGATGACAAAAATGTCATTTTCGGCAAAAGGTAAAAGAGCTAAAACACCTTTAGAAATCATACATATGGATGTATGTGGCCCTTTGAATGTCAAAGTTAGAGGTGGATATGAATATTTTGTCACTTTTGTTGACGATTATTGAAGATATGGATATGCATATTTGATGCACCGAAAACCTGAGACCTTTGAAAGTTCAAAGAATTATGTGCTGAGGTTGAAAAGTAACTCGGGGAATCAATTAAAACTCTTTGATCAAATCGAGGAGGAGAATACCTTCTTTATGAATTCAAGGATCATTTGATAAAGAACGGAATTTTTTCACAACTCACTGCACCAAGAACAACAGAGCAAAATGGTGTAGCGGAAAGGAGAAATAGTACATTACTTGACATAATGAGATCAATGTTATGTTATTCTTCTTTACCTACTTCATTTTGGGGTTACACTCTGCAAGCAGCGATGTATATTTTGAACTTAGTTCCGTCAAAGTCAATTTTTAATACTCTCTTAGAGTTGTGGAATGGTCGAAAACCAAGTTTGAGACACATCCGCATATCCGAGGGTGTCCAGCACATGTGTTGAAGTATAAGATTAGAAAGCTAGAACCTCGCTCATAAGTATGCTTATTTGTAAGATACCCTAAAGGGACAACAGGAGGTCTGTTTTATAGCTCCTGTGACAACAAACTGTTTGCGTCAACCAATGCTACTTTTCTCAAGCATAACTATATCACAGACTTTAAACCTAGAAGTAAAATACTTCTAAACGAGTTCAAGCTGATGAGATCAGTCTCACTCGAACAAGAGTTGTTGAAAATCTGAGAAGAGAGATCAGATCTCAAGATCAAACACCATCACTACCATGACATAGTGAGAATGAAATAAGATTACCTTCCTTATATCGTGAGGGCGGAGAAGTACAAGTTGATGTCACTAATGGCAGTGGTGATGATCCATTGTCATACAAGATGGCAATGCATAATATTGATAACAAGAAATAGCAAGAAGACATGAAACTTGAAATTGAGTCTATGTATTCCAATTAAATCTGGAAACTTGTAGATCTACTAGAAGGTGTTAAATCTATTGGTTGCAAATGGATCTATAGGATGAAAAGAGGAGCTGATGGGAAAGTATAGACTTTCAAAGCTAGGTTAGTGGCAAAGGGTTTTACCCAAAAGGAAGGAGTAGACTGTTAGGATACTTTTTCACCAATGGCCATGCTGAAATCCATTAGGATTCTCTTGTCAATTGCTGAGCATTATAACTATGAAATATGACAAATGGATGTCAAGACGGTTTGTTTGAATGGGCATCTTGAAGAGACCATACATATGGTCCAACTAGAAGGTTTTGTGGTTAAAGGCCAAGAGCAGGAAGTCTGCAAAGGGTAGAGGTCCATTTATGGACTTAAGCAAGCTTCTAGATCTTAAAACATCAGATTTGATGAAGCTATAAAATCTTATGGCTTTGTTCAATGTCTATAAAACTTGTGTCTACAAGCAAATACAAGGAGAAAAAGTGGTCTTCTTAGTTACATAGATGACATTCTACTCATTGGGAATGATATAGAGTCTCTTTCTAAAGTGAAAAACTAGCTAGCTAGCCAATTCCAAATGAAGGATTTGGGAGAAGCAAGCTATATTCTTGGAATCCAAATCATAAGAGATCGCAAGAATAGGCTTTTGCTTTGTCTCAAGCGTCATATATAGACAAGGTGATTGTTAGATTTTCGATGCAGAACTCTAAGAAAGACAACTTGCGTTCACGACAAGGAGTTCATCTATCAAATTAGTGTCCAAAGATACCGCAAGAGATAAAAGATATGAGACGAATTCCTTATGCATCTGCAGTTGGGAGTTTAATGTATGCCATGTTGTGTACAAGACCTAACATATGCTATACAGTGGGAGTAGTTAGCTGCTACCAGTCAAACCCTGGTTTAGATCAATAGGTAGCTATCAAGCACATACTTAAGTACTTGAGAAGAACACGAAACTATATGCTTGTATATTTCGGAAGGGATTTAATTCCCACTGGATACACAGACTCAGACTTTCAGACGGATAAAGATTCTCAAAAATCTACTTCTGGAGCAGTGTTTACTATAGGGAGTGGGGCTGTCATATGGAGCAGTATTAAGCAAACTTGTGTTGCTGATTCCACCATGGAGGCTGAATACATAGCAACTTGTGAAGCAGCTAAAGAGACGGTATGGCTCCGAGAATTCTTGAAGGATTTGGAAGTTGTTCCAGATATGCACAAGCCAATCACACTCTACTATAATACTAGTGGAGCAGTGGCAGATGCTAAAGAGCCTAGAAACCATCGTAGGAGAAACACATAGAAAGAAAATTCTACCAGGTTAGAGAGATTGTCAGCAGAGGTGACGTTTCAGTTCAGAAGATCGCATCAGCGAACAATATAGCTGATTTGTTTACCAAGACTTTACCAGCCCGGAGTTTTGAGCTACATCTTGAGGGAATGGGACTTAAGGACATGTCTCATTTGCTTTAGGGCAAGTGGGAGATTGTTAGGAAATATGCCCATAAATAAATGAGATGTATTATTTTGCTGATTATTAATAAAGTAATGAGGAATTTTTCAATATTATTTTTGCATGCATGAATTAGATGCTTTATAAATGTCGTAAAATTCAAGATTATTGATATGTAACTTTAAATATTATCTATAAGTGTTATATATACATAATGATAATATTTAAAGAGAAATAACCTAAATAATGTCTGTGATTAAGAATTAAAATTGCGATCTTTAATTTACAATTACTTGTGCAGTTCATTACATTATGAATGAAACAATTTATTCGAATTGTTAATAGTGAGATTATTAGAATGAAAGCGCTTTATATAATTTGATTATATAGGACTGGAATACGATTAATCGTGAATATCAAATAAATTCCGTCACTGCATACGGTATTCTGTATTAATTAATGATGGTCATATATGAATTAATCTTAATTTTGAGTAATTAATAAACTCCTATTGACAATATTATATTTTTTGACATACTAGGTAATGACATAAATGAATAGTGTCTAACTTCTTGGTATATCAGAAACATAATAAATAAATAGCTTGGAATATTAATTTACAAGATGAAATCACTTCGTATAGAAGTCAGATGAATAGTTCCCATAAGTGTTGATTCGGGACTTAAATAATTACAACGCTTGATTTATGATAAGATCATAAATATATTATTCATTAGAGTACTTATGGTTAAAATATGTGATTAAAGAGGTTAGCGAAAATACCTAACTTTAATTATGAGCTGCTTATAGATGATTAATTAATATGTAGTGGCTAAATCAATTGACAGTTTAATTCCTTGAACATAATTATTTATAATTTTGAAAGTGCAATTCTAAATTTTTAGTGGAATACTTTGGAATTAATAATTTTGATAAACTAATTAAAGAGTTAATTAGTTATAAAAAATTATTGTAGCTTAGAATTATAATGTCCATAGTTCCTCACGTTGGCTCCAATAAATTCCATGAATTGTTTTGGGTTATTGTTGAAATTGATTTTTGAAATCATGATTAATTATCTCACACAAATTAATTGGAATAATTTGTATTTCAAATAATTAGATTATTTATTTTAGGGAGTTATTCCATGTGGTGAAGACCACACTTGTGTAGTCATGCACCACAAGTGACTTTCCTAAAATGCCATACTTATCTTCTTTTTATTTGGTGATAATAAAGGGGATGTATGGTGAGATATTAGTAAAGATCAAAGAATGAGTGATTTGTATCAACGGAAATTTTTTCTTTTAATTTCAATTAGGTTTATGGCTTTGATATAAGGGGAAGATTATTTTCATTAATTGTAATGGAATAATTGACACTTATTTTAAGGGAAAATTCTAAAATAATCCCTGTATTTTACAAAAAAAAATCAATTTTATCCTTTTTTTTTCATAATTCTAAAATGATCCTTCAGTTTTTTAAATTAATGTAAAATTATCCTTCGACTCAAATTTGGTCATACAAAATAGGTGAAAAAGACCTAATAACCCTTGATAAAATGTTAAATTACCTATGATTTAAAATTTTTCTTTTAATTTTTTTAAGAGTCCATTGGCAAAATAACTTAAAGAGATATTTAAATTATTAAAATAGATTTCTAAATATTTTTATTTGCAGAATAACCTCTTTTTATCAAAAGAGTCATTAATTGAGTGTTGAGGAATTAATGAGGAGTCATTAATGAGCCTTAACTAACTTCTCCCCCTAACGTTCCCAATCCAATTCCCAGTTCCTTCCTTCTCGCGATTTGCTCCAAAAAAAAAAAAAAACCCAATCCTCCCCGAGCTCCCTGAGTCCCCACACCAGCAGAAGAACCTGTCGCGCGGAAAGAAGAGTCCCCCCACCTTTAATCTCATTTAGTGCAAAGAAGAACCTTTTAGGCTGTTGAAGGTAAAGTTAAATATTACATTTATTTTTTGTTTTAATTGTGGGGACTCTTTAATTGTTTATCTCGCTCTTTGATAAATCTTACATTCACTTCTGTGTGAGAAATAGTTGAGTTTGAGAGGGAAACAATGAAGTTTTGAACTCACCTAGTTTAGATATGGGTTCGTGACCGCGCGACCAAAAATAGATATTTATGGTCGCGCAATTTTATTTTTTTGGTCGCTTGTAAAAATGTTCGTGTAGGTATTTATGGTCGCGCCGTTATATTTTAATAGTCGCTTGTAAAAATGGTCGCGCAGGCTTATTTTATTGGTCGCTAGTAAAATGGTCGCGCAGTTATATTTAATAGTCGCGCAGTACTATATATTGGTCATGTAGTTGTAATTTTTGTTGTAATTTTAAAAATTTTAAGTAATTATTCTAAATTTATAGGTATGGGCTGTATATTTGTGTGTTTGGAATACAATGGGGAGTGAAAAAACTTGAACGGTTGTTGGGAATGGGTTGAAAGTGATTTGGCAAGGGGCTTCATGGTCGATAGAATCATCAAGTTTTTGAATTTTGTGGAGACAATTTACAAGAGAACAGGCATAAAAGAAAGTGAGTATACACTTAGGATTATACATAAGATTATAAGTGAGCGGAATAAGCATAGTTGTCCAATCCGTATATGTGATGATGATGATATCTCTGACCTTTAAAGTCTCTATGAAGATCAAAATGAAATTACTATGCACGTTGTGCTTGAACCGAGGAAAGCTAAAGGAATATGTGTTGCTAATGACGATGATGGTAGCAATTCTGATGTTGGTGGGAGGTGTTTTGTCGACGATTATTTTGGACTTCACATTTTAGAGAATGATAATGTTGAAAACGAGGCTTTTCAAGATTTGTTGTAGACATGCGGTATTAATCTAATTTACCATCCGACATAGATATGCAGAGATATCAGGGATAACAATGAAGTGGTAGACTTTAATCCTACTCCAACTAACTTATCTGATCAAACTCCTGGTGATGGATTTGATGTGGAAGGAAATGATAGCATGCCTCAATCTCCTCAGCAAGTTGATGATTAGTTCGTTGATGATTAAAATACCACATCTCAACAATTTGATTGGGCGTAAGAAAATGTTTTTCGGTCTTATTCCTCTGGTGATGGTAGGTATGATGGATCTTATTTTGTTTTGGGTCAACACTTTGAAAGCAAAGAAGATTTGAATTTAAAGCTAGGTCTTTTCGCCATTAATGGAAAGTTTGAAATGAAGATCCATAAATCAACGAAAACATTGAAGGAAGTTAGATGTGTTGATGATAAATGTTTATGGCGATTATGTGTTAGAAAATTGCCTAACTCAAATTTCTTTGTTATTCGTCAATACAATGGTTTCCACTCTTGTACGTTGATGAACTAATCAATCCACCACAGACAAGCATCCAGTCGTGTTATTGGAGCTCGTATGTAGGGACACTTCACGGACATCAAAGAAATACCCAAAGCAAAAGTTCTCATGGGATATGTGCGTGAAGAGCTCAAAGTTCAATGTAGTTACTGGAAGGCGTGGAAGGCAAGAAAATTTGCACAACATCTCATCAGAAGGACGCCTAAACACAGTTTTCGCATGCTTCCCTCTTATTGTCATGTTTTAAAAGAAGTCAATCCAGGCACAGTCACCTATATTGAACTAGATTTTGAAAATAAGTTCAAGTACTTCTTTATGACTTTGGGAGCGGCAATCAGAGGGTTCAGATTCATGATAAAAGTAATCAGTGTAGATGGAGCTTGGATCGAAACCTAGCACAAAAGAGTGTTACTTGTTGAAGCCACGCAAGATAGTGAGTATCACTCGTACCCGCTTGCCTGGTGGGTAGTTGATAGTGAGAACAATGTATCATGGACTTGGTTCTTGGAGAAGTTGAAGGAGTTAGTCCTTGACGAACCAGAATTGTGTTTCATCTCTGATATAAATCAAAGCATCCAATATGCAGTAAGGAGTATTTATCTTTCGACAAAGCATGAAACATGTTTTTGGCATGTTTTAATGAATATTAGGCATCACTTTAAAATTAGTGCTTCAATTGGAATATGTAAAAGAGTAGCAGAAGCATACTGTATTGAAGAATTTAATAAACACTTCGATGAGCTGCATCAAGGATTCCCCAGGGTGGCTAAGTATTTAGAGGCAGAGGTGGAGTTTGAAAAATAGTCAAGAGCTCACTTTCAAGGCAACATGTATGAATTTATGACAACTAACCTAGTTGAGACAGTGAATAATATGATGAGGATGGCAATAGAGTATCCAATAACTGCGTTGGTTGATTTTGTCTTGCACACGATGTGACAATGGTCATTTGAACGTCGTCGAGATTCTTTGAATATGACAGGAAAAATTAACCAGACAAGAGAAGCTCTTATATGAAATAGATAGGATAATGCAGGTTCATTAAAGCCACGCCAATTAAATGAGAATGAATATCATGTGGTTTGCGGGGGCCTCGACACAATTGTAAATTTAAGATCAAAGAGCTGCAAATGTAAATTTTTTGAGGTTAAAAAGCTTCCATGCATTCATGCCATAGCAGCAGCAGGACAATTTTAACCCATCAACACTGGTGAGGTTATATATTCTCTCTGTTCTGAATACTATCATGTTTAGTATTTTATGTTGGCATATGCAGAAACCATATATCCCGTCCCCTCAGAAAAAGAGTGTACCAACATCCCTGAAGCAATTAGAGCAATGAAAGCGTTAGAGCCTGATATGAAGACGAAAAGAGGGAGACCGAGAATGTCTCGGTTTCCTTCTCACGGAGAGCTTCCCAAGAAGAACTACAAATATAGTTTATGTAGTGTGTTAGGACACAATGCGAAAAGATGCCTTAGTACACAGAGTTCGACCAATGTTTAATTTGTAATTGACTAGTGTTATGTTAATTATTTTATTTGACAATTAGTTGTATTTGTAATGACTACGAACGACCAATATGAAAACAAAACGACCAATATTGGTAACTGAACGACCAATATTTGGTAACTGAACAACCAATAATTGGCATTCAAAGACCAATAATACAAATACTCAAGGAATGACCAATAATGGTCATTCAACGACTAATAATATAGGAACGACCAATAATAGTCATTCACCGACCAATAAAATAGGAACGACCAATAATTGGCATTCAACGACAAATAATACCAATACTTTAATAACGATCAATAATTGGCATTCAACGACCAATAATGGTCATTCAACGACCAATATAATTAAAAACGATCAATAATATTAGGAACGACCAATATTGGTCAACGAACGACCAATATTCAAAACTAAACGACTAAATAGTGTGTCACGCTTTTATTTCTTTAATTAAAAAACATACTTTGAAATTATTTATTTTTATTTGTATATCTCTAACTATTGAAAGATTAAAAAAAAATGAAGGCATTTTGTAAATATTAATTTTACTTATATAATTTTGTAAATAGTGTGTCACACATTTATTTGCTTTAATAATTTAATTTCTTATTCTCTAACAATTGAAAGTTTTTATTTTATTTTTTAAAAAAAACGGCATTTAAAAGTTAAAAGAAAATACAAATAATATTAAGAACGATCAATATTGGTCAATAAACGACCAATATTCAAAACTGAACGACTAATACCCATAAGCGAACGACCAATGTATTTATTACTCTTTTAACAGAAAAAAAAAACAAGTTTCAAGAATAATTGTTTTATTAGAAATAGTGTGTCGCGCTTTTATTTCTATAATTAAAAAACATACTTTGAAATTATTTTTTTATTTGTATTTCTCTAACTATTGAAAGATTAAAAAAATGAAGGCATTTTGTAAATATTGATTTTACTTATAATTTTGTAAATAGTGTGTCACACTTTTATTTTTTTAACTAAATTATTTGTTTTTATTTCTTATTCTCTAACAATTGAAAGTTTTTATTTTATTTTTTTTAAATGGCATTTAAAAGCGGAAAAAATATTACTGATAGAGACATGTTAGAGAAATCATTCTCTACCTTTCATGCCTCGAATCTGGTACTGCAACAGCAATATCGAGAGCGTGGTTTTCAAAGGTATTCTGAGTTGATATCTTGTCTGCTAGTTGCTGAGCAAAATAATGAATTGTTGATGAAAAATCATCAATCTCGACCAACTGGTTCTGTGGCATTCCCTGAAGTGAACGCCACATCCACTGAAAATGAGCCATTAGCATTCTCTTAAGCGAATACTACATCACTCAACAACCGCGGTCGTAACCGTGGTCGTGGCCACAAACATGACCGTGGCTGGAACACTTGGCATCGTAGTGGTCAAAATACTAACTCCTCATGGTTTAAGAAAGCCGCACCTTACCACCAGAAGTGGGAAAATAGTGAGGAAAAAGGGACAGGTTTCCAGAAGAAACTTTCAAAGAGCAAAGAGAATATTTGCTATAGGTGTGGCATGAAAGGACATTGGGTGCGTACTTGTCGTACACCCAAGCATCTTGCTGATCTTTACCAAGCTTCCTTAAAGGAAAAAGAAAAAGGCGTAGAAACAAACTTTGTCAATCATAATGATCGGATAGATACTACACAGTTAGATATTTCAGATTTCCTTGAGAATCCTGAAGAAAGCTACAAGAATATGTTTGGCAATTGAAATGTCCATGTTTCTTATTTAATGTTGTATTTGCTCTAAATAACTCTTTTATGTAATCCTTAAATTTCAATATGATGATTTGAGTATTTTCCTACTGAAGTAATGAAAATAACTTTTTCAAATATTAATGAGCAAATACTTATTTTATTTTATTTGAAGAAACATGGTTTTCACTAATTATTACTCCAAGGTCAATTGCAAAGAGATGTGTCTGGCAGACAGTGCGACAATGCACACAATTCTTAAAAATGAGAAATATTTTTCACAGTTGACATTAGTCGAGGCTAATGTTAATACAATATCAGGTCCTGCAGACTTGATTGAAGGCTCTGGAAGAGCAAATATTATGTTGTCTGGAGGAACAACATTTATGATTAACAACGCTTTGTTCTTTAGTAGATCCAGAAGAAATCTACTAAGTTTTAAAGATATACGTCATAATGGATATCATATTGAGACGAAAAATGAAGATAATACTGAATATCTTAATATTACTAATGTCGTCTCAGGACGGAAGCAAATACTGAAAAAAGTGCTAGCTTTCTCTTCTAGGCTATATTATACATTTATTCATGAAATTGAATCACATACTGTGATGGCCCAGAAAGCTTCCGATCCAAAATATTTTACTCTTTGGCATGACCGTTGGGTCATCCTGGGTCTATAATGATGCGAAGAATTGTTGTGAATTCATGTGGACATCCGTTAAAGAACCAGAAAATTCTTTTGTCCAATGAATTTTTCTGTGCTACCTATTCTCAGGGAAAATTAATTATAAGGCCATCCCTATTAAAAGTTGCAGTTGAGTCTCCTGCATATTTAGAAAGAATTCAAGGGGATATATGTGGGCCTATTCAACTAGCATGTGTACCATTTAGATGTTTTATGGCGTTGTTAGATGCATCAACACAATGGTCACACGTTTATTTATTATATACTCGCAATGTTGCATTCGCGAGATTTCTTGCTCAAATAATCCGATTAAGAGCACAGTTTTCGGATTATACAATCAAGACTGTTCGTCTTGATAATGCTGGTGAATTCACTTCCCAAGCTTTTAATGACTATTGTATGTCAATTAGGATTAATGTTGAACATCATGTTGCTCATGTTCATACACAGAATGGTCTAGCAGAATCATTTATTAAACGTTTGCAGCTAATTGCTAGACCAATACTAATGAGAACAAAATTACTGATTTCGGCTTGGGGACATTCAATAATGCATGCTGCAGCACTTGTGCACATCAGGCCCACAAGTTATCAAAAGCACTCCCCATCACAATTTGTTTTTGGTCAAGAGCCAAACATTGCCCATCTAAAAATCTTTGGTTGCGCAGTATATGTTCCAATTGCTCCACCACAGCGCACCAAAATGGGTCCTCAAAGGAGGCTGGGAATTTATGTGGGATTTGAGTCCTCTTCGATCATCAAATATCTTGAACCTTTGACGGGAGATATTTTTACAGCAAGATTTGCTGATTGTCAATTTGATGAATCAATTTTCTCAGAATTAGGGGGAGAAAAGCAGCTAAAAAGAAAATTTGAATTTTCATAGAATGCATCATCATTATCTCATTATAATCCCCGCACAAATCAATGTGAACTAGAAGTTCAAAGAATGTTTCATTTGTAAAATATAGCAAATCAATTACCAGATGCATTCATTGATACAAAGAAAGTGACTAGGTCACATATACCAGCTGCAAACACTCCAGTTCGAATTATTGTCCCTGAAGGACAATCTGGAGATGTAATAGCAAATGAATCTAAAGCACGCCTGAAGCGTGGTAGACTTATCAGTTCCAAAGATAAAGTTCCTCGGAAAAGAAATGAACATGTTAAAACTCCTGAAGAGTTTGGTGCTCCTGAAGAGACCATATTTCCAGAATAAATAACTGACACAACAAAGACCCTTGATGAGGTCCAGGTACCTGAAAATGTTGATAATCACGAGATCTCGATAAATTATGTCAGTACTGGAAAACGTTGGAACCGTGATGAAATTAATGTCGACAATATATTTGCATATGCTATAGAACTTGAAATTATGCAAGAAAGCGAGGATCTTGAGCCTAAATCCATCGAAGAATGTCGACGTAGAAATGATTGGCCAAAATTGAAAGACGCTATCCAGGCAGAATCAAATTGTCTCGCAAAGCGAGAAGTATTTGGACCTGTTGTCCAAACACCTGAAAGGGTGAAAGCTGTAGGGTACAAATGGGTTTTTGTACGAAAACGCAACGAGAAAAACGAAATAATGAGATATAAAGCAAGGCTCGTTGCACAAGGTTTCTCACAGAGACCAGGTGTTGATTATGAGGAGACGTATTCTCCCGTGGTGGATGCAATTACTTTTCGATATTTAATTAGCCTGGCAGTCTCTGAAGGACTTGATATGCGTCTAATGGATGTGGTAACCGCATATTTGTATGGATCACTAGATAGTGATATTTATATGAAAATCCCTGAAGGATTTAAAATTCCTGAAGCATTACCCCGAGATATGTGTTCAATTAAATTACAAAGATCTTTGTATGGCTTAAAACAATCAGGGCGCATGTGGTATAATCGCTTTAGTGAATATCTGTTAAAAGAAGGCTATGTGTAAACACAATTTGCCCTTGTATTTTTATTAAGAGGTCAGACTCTGGGTTTGCTATTATTGCTGTATATGTTGATGATTTAAATATTATTAAGACTCCTGAAGAGCTCAATAAAACAGTTTCTTATCTAAAGAAAGAATTTGAGATGAAAGATCTCGGAAAAATAAAATTCTGTCTTGGTCTGCAGATTGAACATCTATCAGATGGAATATTCGTCTATCAATCAACATATACAGAAAAGATCCTCAATAGATTTTACATGGATAAAGTACACCCATTAAGTGCCTCTATGATTGTACGATCTCTTGATGTTAAAAAGGATCCTTTCTGACCTCGAGAAGATAACGAAAAAATACTTGGTCCTGAAGTACCATATCTGAGCGCAATCGGTGCTCTCATGTATCTTGCAAATTACACTCGCCCAGATATTGCCTTTGCTGTTAATTTACTTGCAAGATACAGCTCTGAACCAACAAAAAGGCATTAGAAGGGAATAAAATATATATTTCGTTATCTTCGAGGAACCACTGATCTGGGGTTATTTTATTCAAAAAGTTCAAAATTACCCTTGATTGGTTTTGTAGATGCAGGATATTTATCTGATCCGCACAAAGCCCGATCACAAAGTGGTTATTGATTCACATGTGGTGATACTGCAATATCATGACGCTCCCGAAAGCAAACTATTGTTACCACCTCCTCGAACCATACTGAAATACTCGCGTTGCATGAAGCAAGTAGAGAATGTGTCTGGCTAAGATCTATGATTCATCACATCTGAAAGACATGCATGTTATCTTTTGATCAAGGAAGTCCAGCAATATTATACGAAGATAATACTGTGTGCATTGCTCAAGTCAAAGGAGGGTATATTAAAGGCGACAGAACAAAGCATATCTCACCCAAGTTCTTTTTCACGCACGAACTACAAAAGAAGGGTGATATAGATGTCCAACAGATAAAGAAGGCATGGGTAAAGGATCCTAAAACTCAAATAAGTAGGCCAAGAGGGCTCGTAAGTATCGTGTATCTTTTATATTTTTCAGATTAATCATGCCATGGGAGGTACATGCACTTTAAAAGAAATACAGTGGTTCTCAAGCTAAAAAAAAAAAAACAGAAACAAGAACTTGCCTTTAAGAAAAATATATGCCCGTGCCTGTTGGAATCTCCAATGTAGGGGTAGGCTCACCGAGAAAAAGAGGTAGTTTCTTCTCCCATAGAAGATGTAGAAACAAAAAGGCTATGCTTCTCTCTCTTTTTTGAAAAAAAGCAGGAGAAGAAAGAAAGTTCAGTAAACGTGAAAATGGGCTATGAATGGAGGAGGTGAAGCTGCATATGGCTGTTTTCTAGGACCTTCGAGTTTTGAATTTTGAATTACAGTCAAAATGGGAAAAAAGTTAAATAGTACCCTAAGTTGAAGGAGTGGTAGCTTACCACAGTGCTTTTGTCAGAGCGAAAGTAGAAAATAAGAAATGGAGGAGTGGTTTGAGGTAAACATAAAAAAGAAAAAAAAAGGGAGGGGGGGAGGAGAATAGCGTGGTCATGACCAGTTCTTTGCTAAATGTGACATTCAATGGTCAGTGCACATGAATAAGTAAGTGATGAATGGTATTTTCCTTCTTGTAATATATGGTTGGTATTGGATTATGTAATACCCGTGTGTTTATGTGATGCCTAGTAAAAAAAAAAAAAAAGAGAGGGCCGTACGTATAAGTAGATTTTTGGAGATTTTAAAGGCAGATAAAGATTGTGATTAATTTATATATGCATGTATATATTTATACGTATATATGTGTGAGGTTATTAGTATGGGTATCGTAGTCTATGTACACGAAGTGATAACACGTGTACAATGTGGGAATCAAGTCATCAAGAGAAGATGAATTGTTCGATACTCCTTGACCGAGCAAGCTCAATCAATGAGTAGGGGGCTAACTGTTGGGGTCGATTTTGTACGCAATCGTAAGTCGCCATGTGTAAGCATCGAGGTAGGCCGTATGACAATTAGACGAAGCCGCGTCATCCGATTCAAACCCTGTAGCAAAGGCAGGTTGGTGGTAGGATATTCTGTTGGGTCACAATGAATAGGCCCATATGAGCCATGTGGAATGGGCCTGTGCCAATCGTGTGAAACGGGTCTGCCTGTATGAGTTTAGAATATTAGTGTGTGGATAATCATGATAATTCAAATAGGTATGAATCATCATCACGCGCAGAACTATCCCGATAATCATGGATGGAGCGAGATCGAGCCGTATGCAACTGAAAAACAGTCCTAGCCTTTATCCATTAGGATTCGAATAAAAGGATAAGGATAGAAACCCTAATTCGTGCAGAGGCGTCCAACCATATTATAAATATAGGTACGTATCTCTTATTGACCATTCTTCGCCACTTGTGTGACCAAACCGTACTCGGAGAGAGAAGCACTAGCTCTGACCGAGGCAGAGCTATCTAATTAACCGAGGCAGAGCTATCTAATTATTCTTTTTTGCAGGTGCCCCT
Organism: Boehmeria nivea var. tenacissima; assembly: GCA_018132145.1. Taxonomy (NCBI): domain Eukaryota; kingdom Viridiplantae; phylum Streptophyta; class Magnoliopsida; order Rosales; family Urticaceae; genus Boehmeria; species Boehmeria nivea. The sequence goes on along the minus strand of CM030875.1, from coordinate 3,818,080 downwards.
ATCAACGGATAAGGTGATCACGTGCTGATTGGAGGCCTAATTATCACAAACACTCTATCGTTTGACAGAGGTAGATTTACCCACGTCTACATTGACACATACTGTTATTCAGTTTAATGGTTTTGGAATGGATATAGCAAGTCTTGGATTCAATTAAGTGATCTTCGTACTTCACAAAAGCTAATGCAGCTGTCAATAGATTCTATGTCAATTGAAGTTTGGGCTTTCGTTACCATTGTTATTCAGGTTCAAAATTTTATTTTCCTTTGTTCTACATACAAGTAGAAAATACGAGAGGAATTACAAGCTAGAAGCTCTTACTGTTTTTATATGCTTTTGATATTGATAGAGTGGTATTCCACATGTAGCATAAAAATTACTTCTAAACCTTTCTACTGACCTTAAACTTCTTGGTTCATAATTTAATTGGTCTTTGACATCACGTTTTGAACCTTGTCTATTTCTTTAAATTATTTATTTGAATATGACCAAAAATCTCGGTTAGACTAAAAACTTAGAATGTGTTGTGAAATAATAATATCGTAGTGCTAAAATAATAAAGCAAATAAATTAATAAAAGAGAGAAATTTTATTAACCACTCAATATAATATTTTCTCACTCTTTTCTTCTTTTCCTCTCCACTTTCTTTCCATTCATTCTCTCACCGTACAATTTTCTCTATGCCAAGTATTATGGCTTGTGTTGGTATCTCATCTCCAAAGGACTTGATGCCATATTTATAGGCATATGGATGCTGTTGATGCTTTGCACATTGGTTGCAAAATATAGGGTGAGTTGCAAAAATAGGCCAAAATTAAATGTTTGTACTAAATGATAGCCTATGTTTCAAAAAATTAAAAAAATAGCCATGTTACGAATTGTATAACAGAAAAGTGTCACACAAAATATAACAGATCTATAAATATTTGTAAGATATTATTTAACACTTCAAAAAATAATGAGTAAAAGTTGAAGTGTTACAAAATATTTTACAAATATTTACAGATGTGTTATATTTTGTGTGACACTTTTTTGTTATATAATTCGTAACATGGCTATTATTTTAATTTTTTGAAACATAGACTGGACTTTAAAAATAAATTTTATTTTTGGCTATTTCTTACGATTTCCCCAAAATATATTGTATCAAGGCATCTTGCCATGACCAAAATATATTAACAAGAGAATAACCACTTCAAATGGGCGGTGGGTAATGTGAAAAGCCATTTAAATATGGCATCCAAAATCCAAAAGATTTTATAACACTCCCATTCTTTTGGATGTTTATCATATAAAAATATGTCTCGTTAAAACCTTATTAGGAAAAAAATCTTATGGGAAAAAAAATTTCCTAATAAAGGAAAAAAAGTACATCATTCTTATTTGTTCTACGCTTTGAAATTTTTGCCTCATTAAAAACCTTGCCAGGAAAACCCAGTGAGACAAAATCTTAGACAATCAAAAAAGAGTGTAGTGCGTAAATAACTCTCCCTCATTCAACTATGACTAGTGTCACTCAGACACCAGTAATAGATCTTTCAGACGCCGCATCCCGATCTTGTGTACTAGCTTCTCAAATGTTGAAGTAGGGAGTGCTTTAGTGAATAAATCTGCTAAGTTTTCACTTGAGGCAAACAAAGCCATTCCATCTTTGTAATGAGTTTTAATGGTGAAATATCTAAGGCTAGGAGCATTTACCTTGTGTGTCTTGCATATTGGGTATTATTTATTGTTTGGTGAATTTGTGTAATCGAACCGTCCGTTACTTTGGGATGTAGTATAGTGCAAAGCCGTCCGTGGTAATAAGGTGTTTGAGAGAATTTGGTTGAGCCATCCGTGTCATGAAAGGTTTTTCGGACGAACTGTGTACTTGGTAAACTAAACTTGGACGAGCCATCCTCGCTTGGCTTAATATTTGGTTGGACCGTCCGTATAGTCGACTCATCCATATTTGTAATCTTCGCGATCGAGCCGTCACTATTTAGCATCGTCGTGATTGAGCTGTCAAAATTTGGCACCATCATGGTTGAGCTGTCCATATTCGGCACCAGCATGATTTAGCTATCCACATTTGGCATGGTTTTGGTCAAGCCGTCCATGTTGAACCATTATGGACCCAATGAGCAGCATGTATCTAGAAGAGAACATTGATGACACTTTGGAGTCATTCTTTACCTACCAGGTGGATAGCCTACGGCGAACAGAACCACCCGTATCGCCAACACCGAGTCATCCTCGTCGGGTCGACGACGACGCCATTAGCGAGCCGACTCTATCCACGACACCTAAAGTGGCCGATTTCGACATCCAAAGCGCGAACAACAATGGTGAACAGTCCGGAGAAGAATATTCAGATGAAGATTGCAGTCGTCCTCGACGCTTCCGATCGTGTACTGGGCCTTCTGATCACCTCTCTGAAACTAATAATCCTCAATCATGTATGACTGCAAGACGAATTGGACAGATGAACGACACCTGATGCATGTTGAGTTACGCGCCCCCACACCTGATGAACGACCCGACCGTCCACAAGAAGGATGGGTTCCTTTTTATGAGCTACCTTTCACATTTGGTTTTCGCTTTCCAATACCCGAGTTAGCGAAGGAGATACTACATCATTTTAATTTAGCCCCTGCCCAACTCATGCCGAATGCATGGCGTACTATTCTTTGCATTTTATTACTTGGGGAGATGGGTGGACGGCAATTAACTTTGAAGGAGTTTTTGGCGTGCTACATGTTGAAGTTCAATCCAAAAGATAGGGCTCGTCATTATTTCTCATACCGGACTGATAGGCAATTGGTCAAGGAGTTGAAGAACGCGGACAGGGGTTGGCTGCACCGTTACTTTATGGTATCCTTGGCTTCTTTGTGCGGGCGTACATCGTCATCAGATATCATGCCGATCCGGACTACCTTTGGCGTTCCGAGTGAGCACTTACATTATCTATTGTCATTCTCATATTTCTAACAAGCGTTAACTTCTTACTCTTTTGCAGGTAACGCTTCTCACGACGTTCCTGTACTTGGCGATACTAGCCTCACCTTCATTGAGAGTCTTCAAAAATAGAGGTGAACAGCGCGAGGATGTTGCTTACCGAAGAATATCTTAGGGCGCCGCCCTTGTGGTCACAAGTCGCTCACTATCCCACAGGTATCCCTAAGTATCACTGTCCATCTTGGCTTCATTTTATTCGTGTTGCACTGCACAGGTTGTACGGGCCGTCCCAATACATCACTCCTCTAACTGATGAGCAAGCCACTCTCGCAGGCCCTCTCATTGTGAAGATGCCGGTTACTCAACCGTCAACTGAAGAAGCTCGAAAGAGGCTCCAAGATAAACAAGCCAGAAAGAAGAGGAAGACCATCCTAAAAGGCCCTCCAGCATGACCTACACTTGTGCCAGGGACGATACCGGTATTGCCGCCGATACCATATCTGACTACTCCGTTTGATATCCTTCGTCCTTCCTCTAGCCATAAGCCAGTGAACGTTACGCAAGTCAAAGAGGTCAAGTTGTTGCTTCGTTCTGAGGGGTCAATTCAGCAGGACGATGATTTAGCTGTACGTGTGGCTGCCTCTCTTGTGGTGACGGGGGATCACGGTGTCCTGCAGTCTCTTCGATCACTCGAGGCGTTGCGACGCAGTTGTATTGCTTCCGTCAGGGTAAGTTTCTTTCCAAACTTTTTATTTTTACCTTCTATTTAATTGCTCATCTATCCAACTTTCGTGCAGGCTGCCCAGGATACTGCTGCAACTTACCTTTGTGTCGAGAACTTACGTAAAAGGTCTGCTGAACATCGTCAAGCAGCAAAGAAGGCTGATGAGGAAGCAGCGAAGAGTAAGGCTGACTACGAGGCGTTACTCGCAGAAAAGGGGGTCGTTGACAGGCGCGTCAATGAGCTCACCATTGATTTGGATTCCAAGGCACAAGAACTGGCAAAGTGTGAAGAGAATTTGAAGTCGATGAGTGAGGCGAAAACTCAGCTCCACGAAGAGTACGAGGATGCCCTGGCAGCATGCGTCCTGAAAGCGAGGTTGGTGTTGTTCGAGGAGCTACAAGCTGGCAAGCATTTCGATTATGCTGCTCAAATCGAGGAGCTCAAGTACGAGATTACTGCTGGTGAGGTTTCAGATGAAGAGCATTCGGCTGAGCGGGTCGAACCTCTTAGTGACTTGCCACTTGTTACAGTTGCTTCTCAATCTGTGCTGAATACTAGCTTGGGTGATACGTACACCACTAGTGCTGAGCGGAGCTGGGTCGATGATGACCAGAGCATTGCACGACAGGCGCATAGACATTTTCGAATTGTTTACCTATACATCCCCGCATTTTTTAAGGAAAGCCTGGTTATGTGTACTTTTGACATTATTTATGCTTCTACCATTTATTTGGATATTTTCGCTATATTTTCTTTTTGGCGAGCCTGTTGTATCGTACTGCTGACTTTTCTGCATTGGTTCTCTTTATTATCGTACTGCTCGGCTCTTCCTTATGTTTATGCATGCCTAGTAAGCCCTCCACTCTTTATCCGACTATTTTCGGGTGAAGAGTAGTATGTCGAGTTTTTCTAGGCCGTACTGGATCTTTTCTTGTGTGCAACACACAAGCATATGTGATAATTCAAAAGCAATGATGACGAATTTCCAATATAACATAGATATGTATATATATATATATATATAAGGTACCTTTAAACAAGATAAGTCGAGCCCCCCAGCAGGGCGAGTAGAATGATGTTGTTGCTTGTCAATCAATCCTGAAATAAACATTTCATTTTGGAAAATGACTAAACACGGATGCGCTAGGCACGCTCGTTGCACCAGGGGCTACCAACCCGATGCATCGCACACGGGTTTGCAACAGCCGCACTGGCTTTGTAGGGAGAAACGATACGGTGCGCTAGGCACGCGCGTCGCACCAGGGGCTGCCAACCCGATACATCACAGACGTGGGTTTGCAATAGCCGCACTGGCTTTGCAGGGAGAAATGACGCGGTGTACTAGGCCCACGCGTCGCACCAGGGGCTGCCAACCCGATGCATCGCACACGTGGGTTTACAATAACCGTACTGCCTTTGCAAGGAGAAACGACGCGGTGCGCTAGGCACGCGCGTCGTACCATGAGCTGCCAACCCGATGCATCGTACACGGCTTTGCAACAGCCGCACTGGCTTTTTTTATAAGATGAGGTCTGGTGTTAAGAGCTTGGTCGGGGGTGTTTCCCCAATTACGGCGTCCTTAACCACTTAATTTTTTAGCTTCTGATAGAGCATGGCCGTCCATCTACCTTCAAAATGAACACAAATGAGGGTGAAAGATTTCGTAAATGAAAATGGGCTGCACTCGTTTATAGTTGCACGAGCTGCCTATGTACCTATGTTTAGGGATCAAGCCTAAAACGTAGTTCGATTATTACAGTCTAACCTATCTTAATTGAGTCTTTCCTAATTTGAACATTGAATACAAACCTAGAGGACCTAAAACAAAAAAAAAAAAAGACTAAAACATGAAAAGCAATCCTAAGATCCTAAAGAAAATTATCAAGAAAACAAGGTGAACTAAGTCTATTAGTTGCGTAGAGGATGCACTGCTTCTAGGTGTAGTATTTGCGCAAATGGTGAGCATTCCAACTCCGAGGCTCTGCGATGCCGTCTAGCGACTCTATCCGATATACTCCAGGCTTGACTACTCATTTTATTCGGTAGGGTCCTTCTCCTTCCCAGTTCGCACCGAGCTTACCAGCTTTCCATTCTTGCGTGTTTTGGAAAACTCGGCGCAGGACTAGGTCACCTTCGTTGAAGTGGCGGTGCTTTACCTTCTTATTGTAGTATCGTGCAGCTGCTTGTTGATAGCAAGCGAGTCATAGTTGCGCTCGGTCCCGACGTTCTTCTATCAGATCTAGGTCACCTCGTCGTTGTTCATCGTTGGCCGCTTCGTTATCCCATGCTATCTCCGTCCTTAGGTTTGGCATACCGACCTCTACGGGGATCACTGCCTCAGCACCGTAGACTAGTGAGAATGGTGACTCACCTGTTGCTTTGCGTGGCGTTGTGCGATAAGCCCACAACACAGTTGGCAGTTCTTCAGCCCATCTCTCTTTGCGAGCCTCTAACTTCTTTTTCAGGTTGTTCGTGATGGTTTTATTAGTTGCTCCAGCCTGTCCGTTGCCTTGTGGATAACGTGGCGTCGAGAAACTTAAGTGTATCTTCCATGTCGTGCATAATTTCTTAAATTTCTTTGCGACGAATTGTGAGCCGTTATCTGTCACTATCTCCTTGGGAACACCGTACAGGCAAATAATGTTCTTCCAAACGAAGCTCTCTATATGCTCCTCTTTCATTTCTGCAAAGGCGCCCGCCTCGACCCATTTTGAAAAATAGTCTGTTAAAGCAAGCATGTACTTCAGTTGGCCGGGTGCCAAGGGTAGTAGGCCTACTATATCCATCGAATACTTCATAAATGGGTAAGAACAGCTCACTGACGACATGTCCTCTACTGGCTGATGGATCACAGGCGAGAACCGTTGACATTTATCGCATTTTCTAACCAAGTCCTCAGTGTCGGCTAGCAAAGTGGGCCAGTAGTAACCCATCCGTAGTGTTTTCTGGGCAAGGGACCTACCTCCGGAGTGATTCCTGCATACCCCTTTGTGGAGTTCACGCAGTACGTATTCGCCCTCATTTATGTCGAGGCAGCGTAGATAGGGTTCCATGGCTGACTGCTTGTACAGTTTTCCGTATGTGACGACATACTTAGCTGCTTTCAAGCGGGTCTTGCGTGCTTCTGCTCGGTCTTCTGGTAGTGTCCCGTTGTCCAGATACTTCAAGATCGGTGTGCGCTAATCATTTGAGCTAGTGACCTTTAACACTTCAACTTTCTACTCTTCAATGCATGGCTTTTCCAAGTATCCGACTGGGATTGTTCGTTTAAATTCGCTTTCTGTAGCTGATCCCGAAGTGGTGAATGCATCGGCCTGCTTGTTTGATTCGCGTGGCACTCGTTCGAAGTTGCAGGAGTCAAACTCTGCTTGCAATGAGTTTACTAATTCCAAGTAAGCCGCCATTCTATTATCGCGGGCCGTGTAATCACCTAGAACTTGGTTGACCACAAGTTGTGAGTCGCTCATAACCTTCACTTGTCTGACCCCTAGTGCTTTGGCCAAGCGCAAACCTATAATCGCGGCTTCATATTCGGCCTCGTTATTACTCGCTTTGAAACTCAAGCGGAATGACTGTTCGATCACCTCTTTTGTTGGCGATTCTAAGCATATTCCTATCCCACAACCATGAATATTTGACGAGCTGTCCACTCTGAGTGTCCATTCCCCAATGGCCTGTAATGCACCATCATGTAGTTCAATCTGTTATTCTGGTGCCATCTCTACAATAAAATCTGCCAAGGCTTCTGACTTTATTGCTGTGCGTATCTTATAAGTGATGTTGAACTCTCCAAGTTCCATAGCCCATTGTGATAATCGGCCAGACATATCGGGTTTATGTAGTACCTTTCGGAGCGGGTATGTAGTCATTACGGTTATTGGGTGGCATTGGAAGTAAGGGCGTAGCTTTCTCGCTGCTATCACTAGGGCAAAAGCGAGCTTTTGGATCGTAGGATACCTAGTTTCAGCATCTTCTTGGGCTTTGCTCACAAAGTAAACTGGTTGCTCCACCTTTCCATCTGTTCTCGCAAGTGCGGCACTCAATGCTGTCTCTGACACAGCAAGGTAGAGCATGAGCGGTTCCTTATCCATGGGCTTGGCGAGCAAAGGTGGGTTAGTTAGATAATCTTTCAGCTGTTCGAATTTCGTACGGCACTCATCGTTCCATGTGAATGGTGTGTTTCCCTTAAGCAATTTGAAGAAAGGCTTGCACTTATCAGTCGAGCGTGGTACAAATCGGTTCAGTGCCGCAATGCGCCCAATTAGTCGTTGGATGTCCTTTTTTGTTCGTGGTTCTGGCATGTTAATAAACGACTTAAGTTGCTCTGGGTTCGCCTCGATGCCGCGTGCAGTGACCACAACCCCCAAAAATCTACCAGAGGCGACTGCAAATAGACTATTTTTAGCATTCAAACGCATACAATACTCGATGATCAGCTCAAAGCAATCGGTTAAGTGCTCGATATGGTATTCTGCCTTTAGCGATTTCACTAACATGTCATCAATGTACACCTCCATCGTCTTTCCTAATTTTTCAGTGAACATCTGATTGACGAGTCGTTGAAAGGTGAACCCGGCGTTCTTCAATCCAAAGGGCATGACCTTGTAACAGTATATTCCTCTTTCAGTGATGAATGAAGTCTTCTCTTGATCATCAAGATGCATTAGTATTTGGTTATAGCCGGAAAACGCATCCAAAAAGGTTAGCAGTTCATGTTCTGCCATAGCGTCGACTAATCTGTCTATATGAGGTAGCGGGAAACTATCCTTTGGGCATGCCTTGTTTAAATCAGTAAAATCGATGCATACTCGCGGCTTCCCATTCTTCTTTGGGACGACTACGACGTTGGCCAGCCAATCAGGGTACTACACCAGTTTGATGAATCCCGCTTCGAGGAGCCTGCGCACTTCTTCGTTTATCACCTCGTTTCTCTCAACTCCGAACTTTCTTCTTTTCTGGTGGACGAGCTTGTGATTTGGGTCTACGTTGAGTCGGTGTGTGATTACCTTTGGTCTGATACCCGGCATGTCGAGGTGCGACCAAGCAAACACTTCCTTATTGTTCCTTAGAAATTCCAACAGCTTCTCACGGATAGTAGGGTCCAACTGTGACCCAATGAGGACGGTTCTACCAGGTTGCTCAGGATCGAGAGGGTATTCATATATTTGTTCAACGCTTGGCTCCTTTACCTTCTAAACCCTGTCCTGGTCGACCGCCATCTGTAATTGCTAATCGCAGGCCGTGCTCAACCGTAACGCAGTTGAGTAGCAACCTCGTGCAACGGCTTGGTCTCCTCGTATCTCTCGGATTCCCCTTTTGGTTGGAAAGCGGATAATCTGGTGGTACGTCGAGGGAACCACTCGCATGTCATGAATCTATGGCCTACCAAGGATGACATTATAAGCGGATGGGCAATCCATTACTAAGAAATTGGTCATTCTATTCTCCCCTGCGGTGTATACCGGTAGTCGAATCATGCCCACTGCTTGAGTTGATTCTCTGTTAAAACCCATCAGGATCACATCCGTCCTCTCCATTTGCGATTTATCTACTTCCATCTCCTTCAGAGCAGACGAAAATAGTACATTAGCGGAACTACCATTGTCAACAAGAATTCTCTTTACCTCACAATTGGCAATAGGCAGCGTGATGACCAATGCATCGTCGTGTGGTCTCCGAATCATGCGCGCCTCATCGCTGGTAAATGCTATGCTGTAGTCATCGAACAAGTCTCCAGGCATAAAACGTGGAGCCGCCATTCTAGCTCGTCTGGCGTGCTCTTTGTTTGATGAGCGAGTATCCCCACTATATACTGATCCGCCACTAATGACTCCAACCAACCTTTGAATCGGGTGTGGTGTTGGTGTTCTTTATTCTTGAGCGCCTTTCTCTTCTTCATCGCACAGAGCAACCATCTTGTTTTCTCTGTCGAGCCCATATGTCTTGCGTCCTTCGCTTAGAAACTCTGTCAGGTGACCCTTTTTTAGCAACTCTACTATCTCTTGCTTCAATGCTCTGCAATCAACTGTAGCGTGACCTTTACCACGATGGAACTCACAGTATTTGTCTGCTCTACCCCCCAAGTCTTGTTGTCGCGGCCACTTCACGTATTCTTTATCTTTCACGTGCAAGCAAACCAGATCATCAACCTCGATGTTTAAGTTATAATCTGGAGGGAGTGGCGCTCGATCATCTCTCTTCGGTAGTCGTTGGTTGGACCAATTTTCTTTCCGCTTTTGGGCTTCACTTCGTGGCTCTTGATCATGTGAGACGTAATAGTCACGTCTATTAGGTTGGCTCACGGGAGCGTTGCTTGCCCCGCGTCTTTCACGTGCTGTTCTTTCGACCCTACGATCTTCGTCTTCGCAATCGCTAAATCCATGGGCTACAATGAGTGATGCTTGTACGTCGATTGGTGGAAACCTGCAAATATGGGCTTCGAATGGGGATTTATGGAGTAGTTTTTGCTTGAGAGTCTCTAACGCAACACCGTCCTCATATTTGGGGAGTTCAGATAGCGTGCGAGTGAACCTCTTGATATATGATCGCAATGACTCAGTTGGGTTCTGGATTATCGTCCATAAGTCTCCTGCGGCCCGTCCTGATTGAATGTGGAATGAATAGTTATACATGAAGGCCTTTGGGAGTTGCTCGAACCGTCCTATGCTCCCAGTAGGCAAGTTACAATACCAACGAAGTGCGGGCCCTTTCAAGCTTTGAGAAAATAACTTATACATCATTCCGTCCATCATGGAAGATGGAATGCTGCAACCGAGTAACACTTGCTTATATTGACAGATATGGTCGTGCGGGTCACTGTTGCCGTCGTACTTGGGCAGCGTAGGAACACTAAACTTGTTGGGAGGAATTATCTCGAGGACACATTGTTGCAGCGGCGTGTTTTGAGACGTTGCCATTAGTTCATCAGATCCCACTGGTCGTCCTAGGGATTTTAGAATCTCTTTCTCCATCCTGGCCATGGCCTCAGCCATGCGAGTCTCGAAGTGGTTTTCGGACGGAGGTTGTCCACCGGATAGAGGTGGCGTAGCTGGTAGTGGTGAAAAATAGTAATAGCCGGGGTTCTCTGCCCTAGCATGTTGTGATTATGGCGGCAACGGCGGCCGAGGGGGTAAGGATGCTCCAGACTGTCCTTGCGCCGTCGTGTCGTATGGGGAGAACGATGGCATCGGACGAATAGGGCTGTACAGGTATTGGGACAACGTGTTCGTTCTGGCGTATGTAGTCGTATGGGGTTACCGATTGGTTTGGCTTGCTTGTGCCTGTTCATGGGGTGTGTAGTGCGTCGTGGGAAAGTGCGAGAGGCTAGAAGGAATCAGTCCAGGTGGCGTTTGCTGTTGCGGTTGCTGTAATGCTATGAGCCTAGACCTCAATTCGGTGTTTTCGGAACGCATCGCTTCATTAGCTGAGGACAGCTCCTCCATCCGCTTCTCATTGTCTGCGGTTCGCCGCTCACTGTCCTCTATCCTCCGTAATGCTTCTCGTAATAGTGCTTGGTAGTTGGGCCTGGAGCCGTCACCTATGATCCGTGTCTTTTCCTCATCGTCTTCGCCACGAGGACGATCGGGTGACCGCGATGGTGAACCCGACATGGTGCTAGTTAACAGCGTATGATGATCTTGATGTACATCCTTGAATGGAGGCCCCACGGTGGGCGCCAAACTGCAGACGTGGGTAAATCTACCTCTGTGAAAACGATGAAGTGTTTATGATGATTAGGCCTCCAATCAGCACGTGATCACCTTATCCGGTGATGGGGTCACCTGCAAAAAAGAATAATTAGATAGCTCTGCTCGGTTAGAGCTAGTGTTTCTCTCTCCGAGTACGGTTCGGTCACACAAGTGGCGAAGAATGGTCAATAAGAGATACGTACCTATATTTATAATATGGTTAGACGCCTCTGGACGAATTAGGGTTTCTATCCTTATTCTTTTATTCGAATCCTAATGGATAAAGGCTATGACAGTTTTTAAGTTGCATACGGCTCAATCTCGCTCCATCCACGATTATCGGGATAGTTCTTCGCGTGATGATGATTCATACCTATTTGAATTATCATGATTATCAACACACTAATATTCTAAACTCATATAGGCCGACCCGTTTCACACGACTGGCACAGGCCCATTCCACATGGCTCATATAGGCCTATTCATTGTGACCCAACAGAATATCCTACCGCCAACTTGCCTTTTAAAAGCACTTATCAGGAGAAAGAAAAATATACGCTGCTGTGAATAAAAGGTTTTATTCCTCTTATGTTTTACAGAATACAAAGGGCTGGTATTTATACCAGTTTACAATATCTAAAATACAAAATAAAATAAAAGGATAAAATCGCTAACAACCCTAGAAGTTAGGATATCTAACTAATTGACTTAGACTGCGTCAACACTCCCCCTCAAGCTGGATGGTATAGATTATACAATCCAAGCTTGTCAAGAAGCCTTTCAAACGTTGGTTTGTACAAGGCTTTTGTTAAAATGTCTGCTGTCTGTTGAGTAGTTGGCACGTAGGATACTTGTATTACTCCTCCATCGATCTTCTCTTTGATGAAGTGCCTATCGACCTCGACATGTTTAGTACGGTCGTGATGAACGGGATTATGGGCAACAGCAATGGCTGCACGATTATCACAGTAGACATTCATTGGTAGAAATAAATCAATTCCTAATTCTTCCAGTAACATTTTCAACCACAAGCTTTCACAAATTCCATAGGCGGTGGATCTTAGCTCCGCTTCCGCGCTGCTTCTTGCCACTACAGTTTGCTTCTTGCTTTTCCAGGTTACTAGATTCCTGAAAACATAAGTACAATACCCCGAGGTTGAACGCCTATCATTTGGGCAGCCCGCCCAATCAGCATCAACGAACACGTCTATGCCCCTATCTTTGTGCTTTTTGAACAGTAAACCTCTTCCTGGTGACCCCTTTAGATACCTTAGAATCCTCTTTACAGCTTCCATATGACATTCGGTAGGCGAGTGCATGAACTGGCTAACACAACTCACAGCAAAAGAAATATCAGGTCTAGTATATGCTAAGTGGATCAGCTTTCCTACTAGACGCTGAAATTGACCCTTATCAACTGGTTGATCTTCTGCCTCGTTTTTCAGTTTAATACTTGGGTCCATTGGTGTATCTAATGGCTTGCAACCCATCATTCCCGTGTCCTTGAGCAAATCCAGAACATACTTTCTTTGCGAGACTGAAATTTCAGAGTTGTTTCGTGCGACCTCCATTCCCAAGAAATACCGTAGAGTGCCTAGGTCCTTCATCTCAAATTCTGTGGCCAGTTTACTCTTTATAGACTCCATCTCCATTGTATCATTGCCGGTAAGAATTATGTCATCAACATATACTATTAATATAGTTAGCTTTCCGTCCTTCTTTCGATAGAACAAGGTGTGGTCGGTGTGTGCCTGTTTATATCCAATATGTTGTATGGTGTTGGTGAAGCGATCAAACCATGCTTTTGGTGACTGTTTTAAGCCATAGAGGGCCTTTTTTAGACGACAAACCTGCCCATCTCTATTTTCTCCATAACAGCCCGGCGGTAGATCCATGTAAACCTCCTCTTCTAAGTTCCCATTTAGGAATGCATTTTTTACATCTAATTGTTGAAGTGGCCAGTCAAAGTTTGCTGCAAGTGAAAGAAGCACCCGAATGGTATTGATTTTCGCCACCGGGGCAAATGTTTCCTGATAATCCACACCGTAGGTCTGAGTATACCCTTTAGCAACAAGTCTTGCTTTATAACGTTCCACTGATCCGTCTGCCTTGTATTTTACCGTGAAAACCCATTTACATCCAACTGGTGTCTTGCCTTCTGGTTTCTTCACAACTTCCCATGTTCTGTTTTTTTCAAGGGCATGTAATTCTTCAAGGACAGCGGCTTTCCACTTGCTGTCTTGGAGAGCTTCGTGGATGTCTCTAGGTATATTGGTTTCTGAAAGGCGTGAAACAAAAGCTTGGAGAGGTTTGGATAAGTGTGAGTACCCAAGAAAGTTAGATATAGGATGTTTAGTACAAGACCTAGTGTGTAATGACCTGAATTTAAAAGCACTGTGCCAGTTAATAAATTTGTATTTTTGCCTCAGTTATGAGCAATTTATAAAATTGGCCAGTTTCATCAAATCTAGTCAATATAGAACTATGATTTAAACTATGGAATTGGTATGGATAATTTGTAATTTCGAATTTTTGGATGTGTTAGGAATTTATTTTATTTCGAGAATGATATTAAAATTCCGAACTCTCATTGTCCAAATTATTTGTGCAATTTTATTATTTCACGGAGAAATTTTACCATTGCCGTTGGGAAATTTTTAGGGCATTTTGGCCCAAATTGAGACCAAGCCCACTAGGGCTACACTCTTTTCTCTTCTTCCCCCTCACAGCCGACCAGCCCTTTCTCCCCTCCCCTTCTCACATTTTCTTTTCTCTTCTCTCTCCCTTTCTCTCTCCTCAGCTCCGGCCGGCAAGCCTTCCGGCGACCTTCACGCGTTGCGAACGTGGCCCGAGCTCCGCCTGAGCTCCGCACAGCAGCGCGCTACCCCCCCTCCAGCCCGACGCCGCCATCCTCCGCAAACCCCCCCTTGCGATTCGCCTCTTCCCAGCCACGCCCGAGCTTCGTGGGCCTCCTCCGCCCCTCGACTCCGACAAGCCCAGGCCCGCGCAGCTCGCGCCTCGCTCAACTTCGCGCCGTCGCGAGCGCGAGCTCCTCGTCTCAGACCCTCCCGCGTACGCCTCCGCGCGGTCTCCGTCGCGAGCCGCCTCGCGAGATCGGCGAGCTCGGGAGCTCGCCCAACCCAGACCTCCGTGCGCCTCTGCGCGCGGCCTTCAGCCCTCGCGCCTCCCCGTTGCCCCTCTGGTTCCGATCCGAGCAACCTCAGCCCCGGCCTCCACGCCGCGTCGCCTAGCGCCTCCGCGCGAGCCTCCGCCTCCGCGACACCGCGCGGCTCTGCCTTCTCAGCTCCGGCGAGCCCTTCGCGCACTTGAGCCCCCTTCGCGTGCCACCTTGGCCGGCGCGAAGCCCAGCTCCCCCACCGTCGCGCCTCCAGCAGCGGTCCCACGCCGCTCGACCGCCCGAGCTCCGCCTGAGCTCCACACAGCAGCGCGCAGCGCCCCCTCCGTGCGCGACTCCGGCGGCCCGTTGTTTCGCGCCGCCTTCCTCTTGCAAGTTTCACGGTGCTCGAGCTCTACAGCGCGGCGACCGCTGTGCACCCGCGTGCCTTCTCGTCGAAGAAGTTTGGCCGACAACGAGCTGTTGTTGCCTTCTGCTCCGGCTCTCTTTCGCGCAAACTCCGGCCCCCAACCACGCCGCTATCGCTGTGAGCCGTTGTTGCTCACGCTAGGTGAGCCGCTGTGGCCAAACTCGTTTACTCGTTGATAAAATTGTCTATGTTATTTTTAAATCAACTTGTTGATTATGGATTGGTTCGATAACATAGCAACAAGTGTATTATCTTGATATGACGTTTATGTGAGTTTGGTATTTTGTTGTATTTTGTGGCTCGTGTTGGATTTGTTATTTTGAGTGTTTGGGCGTGGTGAAAAGTTGTTAACTCTTGACAGATTGCACGTTTCTGATGACTTTTGTGTTTAGTTTAAAGTGCGTTGTGAATGTTCGTTCAAATTTCTGTTAACTCGCGATTTTGTGACCTTGGCCTTAAGGCGGTTAGCATCGATTTGCTTGGCACGTTTAATATTCTTGATTATAATTAAATAAACCATGGGCGTAGTTTCTCATTTCATTTTCTCGGATGACTTGATTTCGTGTGGTTTGCATAATGGTTATTCGAGTCTTGTTTGGCTTTTTGGCTGGCTTTATTTGTGAAATTTGTACTCGAATTTATTAATGTCGAAAATCTTTATTTTCGCGGGTTCGTGTTTACGAGGATTTTAGTAGGTTGTTTAGTGGATTAATGTGCTAGAAATTTAAATCTCTTTTCGAGTTTGGTTAGATAATATCGTGGCAAGTATATTATCTTGATATGATGTTTTTATGCGAGATTGGTGTAATAAACCGTTTCAGAGTCTTGTGAATTATAAACGTGTTGAACTGGCGACTTTTAGTACTTTAGCATTGTGAAATTCGTGGGATTGTGTCATTTTGGAAAATGAAATTATCAAGAGGGGTAATATGAATTCGTATTTTAGAAACCATGTGAAAACTATGATGGTATTTGAGTTGTTCGGTTTTGAAAACTCACAGTGGTAAACACATAAGGGCAAGGTTAAAATTGTGTCGTTGGCATGCTTTTGATGATTTGTTTATAGTGACTTTAAAAGTGCTTTTGCATGTGTTTTGGGATAACATTTGGTTGGACGAAATTATGTCAAGGCTTGAAAAACTTTGGTTATTATTAATTTAAAAATATCACGGCAAACGGGCTAAAATGGGTTAGCATGTTTTTATGGGCTTGGTGCTTTATTATGTTTCGTGGCCTTGTTGAACTTGGCAATTCGAGTGTTTAGGCATTACGAGACTTCGTGAGTTAGCGTCGTTTTTGGAAATCTAGAAAATCCACCAAGAAGTGTGGTTTTTGATAAAATATGATCCGAGAATGTAGCAGAGTAACACAATTTTCTATTTTGTGTAGTTTGTAAAAGAAATTAATTTGAATCATTATCTTAATAGGCAACATATTGAGAATTTTCTTAAATGAATAAAATTAATAAAAAGAAAATTGTGCGATCTTGAGGATTTGGTTTTTGTTGCACGAGCATTGGTTGTATTGGATTGTATTTTTTGTAAACGTGGCCGTTTGAGCTTAAAACGATTATCGAGTCGTGGGTCCGAGCGTTTCGCGTCTTGCTTTTGTTTAAGTTCGAAACTTGATTCGATTTCTTTTATTCTCGTGCTTTGCGCAGGAACGTTAACAATGCAAGTTCGAACGCTCAACCCTTCACCGCCATTAAGGTATAAGCGGGCGGTTGGAAACAAAGTATTAGCGCTAAGCCACGATAACATTCTCTGTGACTTTCTTTTGAGGTTTAAATGTCCATTGGTCTATTGTGAATCCGAGCTGCTGAGGCTCGGTGTTGAATTATAATTATATTGAAATTAATTATGATAAATGATAAAAATTGCCTGTGTGGTTGTTGTGACGAATTGTGACCGAAATTAGTTCGGTGCTGGGTTGAAATTAGGTGAAGGCTTCGGCCGGGATATCCGAAAAACAGGGGAAACTCTGCCGGATTTTCGGCTCGAAGTTTAGATGCTTAGTAAAGCTAAGTTGGAAGCTAATTAGATTAAAGAATCCATTTCTCGTCAAATTAAATCAAACAATATACTCGTTGGCTACGGGTTAACGTATAAAACTAAGTCACTGGCGAACGGGACGAGGATACTTCAAATTACAATTTGATATCCGTTTGTCCGCTCTTGGTTAAAGACCAGCTTGAGTAGTCCGTCAATCCTTTGAGCAATTCTTTGATTTATGTCTAGTGGGAAGTGGCTTTTGACCCTATTACTCGCGTGTTGGACAGATTTGTCGCACGACGAGTTTCAAGGGAGGACGCCACTAAGAGAGAGTCGCAAGGACCGAGGCTTAGGACCTCAGGTAAGTGGATCTCCTCTGTAACACGAGTAGGCTTTACCTTGTTTGATTGTTTCTCTTTCTTGTGATGTCGTGAAATGTCACTTGTGATGTTTAGTTTCCTAGGTGCGTGAATATAGGCTCACGTGCTTATACCCTGTCTTCTAACTCGCAATTATGGGGTTGCGAGTCTGCATATATTTTAAGTACATGTGTGATTGCGTGCATGAGTCTCCTGTCTGTGGGTATGGGACCACAGACATAAAACTATTTCTGTTGTTGTTGAGAACTTATTGCAGGTAAGAGAGAAACTCTAAGACAAGCTAAGAGGGGTGAAAACACTGTATGTGTGCGGGTAGGGCCTGACGAGGCCGCAAGTCATGATCGGTCCCGAAATAGCCCGACGGGGTCACTTATCATATTTTGGGGCGACCTGAGAGCCTAGGGGAGGTCGGTGGACGACCTTCCTCTGTGTGAGTACCTTGCTCAATTGGGTGGGGCCCGACGGGGCCGCGATCATGATTTGGTTCCGAAATAGCCCGACGGGGCCAGCAGCCATGATAGATTTCGGAACGACCCGAGGGACCTCGCGGAGGTCAATGAACCATCTTTCAGAACGGCCCGAGGGGCTTTGGGGAGGAGAGCCACGGCCCTCCCCACAGTTTATGATGTGACGATCCGGATCGGCCCGACGGGGTAAAGTGCAATAATGAATTCCGAAACGACCCGACGGGGTCACTGGCCGTAAAAGGTTTCGGAAAGGGCAGAGAGGCCCGAGGAGGATGAGTCCTCACAATCTTAAGAAATATCGGGATGGTCCGAGGGGCCAAGATCCATAGCATGTCCCGAATTAACCCGATGGGGTGATTGCGCAATCAATCCGAAACAGTCCGACAGAACCACCGGTCGTGAGAAGTTTGGGAACGACCCGATGGGTCTCAAGGAGGTCGGTAGACAACCTTCCTCTTTATATGCTGTGTGCTGCGATCACGATCGATTCCGAGATCGCCCGACGGGGCCATTGTCTGTGTGAGGTTTCGGAACGACCTGATGGGTCTCGAGGAGGTCGGTAGACGACCTTCCTCTTCATATGTTGTGTGTCGCGATTGTGATCGATTCCGAGATCGCCCGACGGGGCCATTGTCTGTGTGAGGTTTCGGAACGACCCGTAAGAGGTCTAGAATGCTTATGAGTTCTAGAACAACCCGCGAACGGGTTAGATGTGCATTAAATTCTAGAACGACCCGAGAATGGGTCTAGGTTTGTATAAGTTCTAGAGCAACCCGTAATGGGTCTAAATGTATATTGAATTCTAAAACGACCCATGAGGGGTCTAGATTGTGTATAAGTTCTAGAACGACCCGTAAGGGGTCTGGATGCGAATCGTGTGCACACGTGTTTTTATATGCTAAGTCAGAGAGTTGTGAACTTGAATGAAATTAGAATAAAGTATTAGATTAACTTTATCGAGATTAATGGGTCGCTGAATCCGACCTCGTTACATGTCACAACCCTTTTGCAGGTATTGTATCTTGCGTGAGTTCAGTACATTATATCTGAATTCTACTCCGCGTGCAAAATTGTTTAAGAGTGACGTTTACTCTTCGAACTACGACGACTCGATCGTTGAGTTTATCCATTTGTTGAATTATAATATTGTGATACCTCTTGATTGTATGTTACCTGCAGACTTAGCAATTTATCTATCTAATCTACTTATTGGGCTATTAGCTCACTAGTGTGCTCGTGTCGCAGGTATTTTATTAAGAAAGCAGAAAGGGCGAAGCGATAATGACGGGAACAGCGAGTGTATACGGGACTGACCTGTAAAACTTTACGTGGACTACCGGCTAATCGTTGGCAAAGAAAAGTTTTAAATTCCGCATATTTTGTAAAATTTAAAATTAAATTTATTTTGGTTATGGTGAGGATTGGTGAACCTCATGTTTAATATTAAAAGTTTGGTTTTGTAACTTAATTTAAAAAGTTCAAATTTGACCGTATTTTTAGGAACCAAAATATCGTTTTGAGTTTTGGGTCGTTACAAAGTTGGTATCAGAGCCACGGTTTAGCCGGTCCTGTAGACAACCCCGTATATACAAGCGTGATTCCTTCGTTGTCGCCAATGTGAGTAACCCTTACTTCTGCTTCACGTGCAATGAGATATTAAATTTAGTAAAGTTGATTGCAGGTGTACTCAAGTACGAGCATGATGGGACTTGAGGATAATGTCGAGAATTAAGACTCAGAGTGACGGTACAAAGGACACTCTCGTTCAAAGTGGTAGCTCTCTACTACCTGCGCTGCCTCGAGTAGGCCAACGTCGGTCTGTTGTTATTCGCTACAAGCGTCAATTCCTAAGGGTCGTAATTCTCGCATTGTTGGCCGTCGAGGTCACGTGAAGGAACGCGATTGTCATTTTCGGAAGGAACGAAAGTCATCAAAGTCACACTAATCACAGATATTCCCTAGAACGCACAAGTATTGGCCATAAGAGAGTGTCGTGCACAACTGTGATGATTACCAGAGTGGCGCAGCGGAATCATAGAAACAATAATTAAACAGAGGTTAAAGGCTATTCCAACACCACTACGTTGGTGCTGCTATGCCCAAACACGTCACTTTCATTGCGAATGGCCTTGACAAGAGGTTAGCGAGTCAACAGACACGTTAACTTAATTGTTCGAGACTGCCGCCCCCACGGACGAGACCATAGAGTCGCTACTTATTTTTAGGAGTATGTTGGGCCACCGGTTCGCTTCACGTATACAAGGCATAAGAATAGAGGGAATAGAAGTGTTGACGTGTAGTAGAACTTATTTTAACAAGTCTGGCCATGTGTGATGTGAGTGTTTGGCGGGTGAATTACGTGTCAAGTATTGTGATTAGCTAAGTTGACTCACGTGGATATTTGGAATATAGGGGTTACGCTGTAAGCGTATTGGTCATCTGAAAATTTTGTTATTGCAGAACTCAGCTTTTGTGGGAGAGATCCAAGCCTCTCGAAAGCTTGGTTTGCTTGTTTCTTGTTATTTTTCAGATCTTGATCTATACAAATCGCCTTTTTATAATGCCTTGTGTTGATTCAACTATATGAACTTTACTGTACTCTGCGATAATTATCTTTGGATGATTGTATCTATTGTTTCGCTGCTACTATTAGTTTGGGGGTCAGATGAGGACTTAGGTTGATTGGGAAGAATCTGAGAGGTTGTTTGAGGGAAAATAGGAGAGGAATTAAGAGTCGGATTTTGTGGAATAAGGAGATTATCTGGCTGATTTTGTGAAGGTAAAAAAGGTGCTGGCTGATTTTGTGGAGTGGCTGGCAGATTTGGGTGAGGAGAGAGAGGATTTTGAACTGGTAATGGAGAAGAGTGAGAAGGGGCCGGATTTTGTGAGTGAGAGGAGGCCGGATTTTGTGGAGAATAATTGGGAGAAGGTTGCCAAAAAAATTCCCATTCCTGGTCAGAAGGTGGAGAGGAAAAACTTGGATTTCTAGAGGGAAAATTGGACTCACTAAAATTTGGTGGATCTAAGTACTCCCCCTGAGGCAAATTGGCCCGAAAATAAAATTGATTTTCCATGAATGTGACATCACGGGAGATGAAGAACTTCCTTTTTTCTGGAGAATAGCAACGATACCCCTTTTTGGAAAAAGAATAGCCTAAAAAAACACATTTGAGAGATCGAGGATCTAATTTACTCCTATGGTGATCATGGACATGGACAAAAACCGAGCACCCAAAGACCTTAAGATCAAGGTCAGAAAAAATGCGAGACATAGGAAATGAGTCTTTAAGAATGGATAGTGGCGTTTTGAATTTCAGGACGCGAGAGGGTAACCTATTGATCAAATAACAAGCCGTTAAGAGGGCCTCGCCCCAAAAACGTTTGGGAACGTTGGCAGTAAACAACAGTGACCGGGCAACTTCTAATAAGTGACGGTTTTTTCTCTCGGACACCCCATTTTGTTGGGGAGTATCCACACACGAACTTTGATGTAACATTCCCTGTTTTGAAACAAACTGCCCCAAGGCAGAATTAAAAAACTCGGTCCCATTATCAGTGCGAAGTATTTGAAGAGGAGAAGCAAATTGAGTTTTTACCATGGCATAAAATTGCTCAAAAATTAATGGAACTTCAGACTTCTCACGCAAAAGATACACCCAACAAATACGAGTATGATCATCGATAAAAGAAACAAACCACCTTTTATTTGAAATTGAAGGAATCCGGGAAGGACCCCAAAGGTCACTATGAATTAAAGCAAAAGGTCTAGACTCGATATACGTATGAATAGGAAAAGGGACTCGCGTATGTTTGGCGAGGTAACAAATTTCACAAGAAAAAGAATCAGACGATCTAAATAACGAGGGAAACAAACGTCTTAAATAGGAGAAACTGGGGTGGCCGAGTCTTTGATGAAGAAGTTGAATTTGCTGACAACGGGTGAGCGAGTTATTGGAGACCAAGTGGCAACGTCCAGCCGAAGAAGGGTCACTCACAAAGTAATATAAGCCAGCAACCGCCTTAGCACGTCCAATCGTCTTCCCCGAGAACCGGTCCTGAAAGATACACAAGTTTGATGAGAAATTGGCCACGCACTGGGAATCAGCAGTAAGTTTACTGATGGACAGTAGGTTATGAGTAAGGTTTGGCACATAAAAAACATTGGTAAGAGCCAAATCAGGGCTAAGCTGAACAGTACCAACACCCATGACAGAGGATAAAGAACCATCAGCTAAATAAACAGATTTAGGGCCTGTATAAGGAGCGAAGGAAGAAAAAACCGAGATAAGACCCGACATATGATCGGAGGCACCCGAGTCGATGATCCAAGGCTCACCTGAGGAAACCGGAGTGGAAAGAGAAGAGGCCGGAGTACCTTGCGCCATTAAAGAAGAAGAGGGCGGTATCGTGGTGGAGACAGAGAATAATTTTCCAAGCTGATCCAACTGAGTTTTGGAGAAGGACACATCAGAAGCAGGAGCAGGAGCAGGCGAAGACACCGACTTAGAACCCAGAGGAGGGCTTTTGCTATCGGGGCCGCGTTGGCTGCGCGGGACCCAGTCCGCAGGTTTCCCATGAATCTTCCAACAAGTGGCTTTCGTATGGTAGGGCTTCTGACAGTGGTCACACCACATCGGACTACGGCGAGAATTATTATGGCGAACAGCCATGGCAGAGGCATCAGTGGAGAAAGCCGGAGACGGAGTGGGAGAGCCAAGCATAACACGTTTGCGTTGTTCCTCCCAGCGAACCTCGGCAAAAATAGCGTCAATAGACGGCAAAGGCTGGAGACTCAAGATTCGACCACGAGTATCATCAAGCGAAGGATGAAGACCGGCAAGAAAATCATAAATACGTTCCTTGGAGAGTAATTTGCGATAAACCTCGGCATCGGCTGGGTCATTCCACTGTAAAGGGTTGAACAAATCGAGTTCCTGCCACAACTTGGTGAGTGAATTAAAATAAAGAGTCACGCTGGTATCATTCTGCTTCAAATTGCGCGCGCGAGTGCGGAGATCGAACATGAGGGAAGAGTCTTCAAAGTCGGAGTAGGCCAAAGTAACAGCGTCCCAAATAGACTTCGCTGTGGGATAAAGCAGATAAATTTCAGCAAGATTATCCTCCATGGAGTGAATAAGCCAGGCCATAACCATGGAGTTTTGGGCATCCCAGCCGGAGAAAGAGGGGTCACCGGCAGCCGGTTGCGGAATGGAGCCGTCGATGTACCCGATTTTGCCCTTGCCGCGAATAACCATCTGGACGGAACGGGACCAGTGGAGGAAGTTGTGGCCATTCAATTTGAAATTGGTAATTTGAAGGGATAAAGAGGATGAAGTTTCGGAGGTAGCAGCGGGAACAATGAGAGAGGTAGGCGGAGAAGCATCCGAAGACACTTCCGAGCCATTGCCTCTGCTAGCTCCTGGAGTAGCCATAAATGGCGAAACCTTTCTCAAACCAATAAATGCCTTTAAAGCTCAAAGGCTCTGATACCATAAAAGCACTTATCAGGAGAAAGAAAAATATACGCTGCTGTGAATAAAAGGTTTTATTCCTCTTATGTTTTACAGAATACAAAGGGCTGGTATTTATACCAGTTTACAATATCTAAAATACAAAATAAAATAAAAGGATAAAATCGCTAACAACCCTAGAAGTTAGGATATCTAACTAATTGACTTAGACTGCGTCAACACCTTTGCTACAGGGTTTGAATC